>JAAXNX010000004.1:0-124768 GCA_036491905.1 Folsomia manolachei | reverse complement strand
TCATATGTATTTGTTCAAATTTGTATTATATTCCTGCATTATAGCCATAAACTCAATATTGTAAAAATAAAGTTTGCCGTATTATAGAATCCTCCCAATTGTCCCAGGTCAAACGTTTTAGACAACTATTTAAAAATATTTTCTCATGTCTCTACGACCTCTAAGATATCATCCAAAAAGTCGAAACTCATTACAATCAACAACATCACAGCGAACTTCTAGAAGCGGACTAATATTTATTTTAAGACTAATATTTTAACTAATATTTATTTTACCCTTGTTCAATAGTCATTCCACAAATAGTTCCCAAATGTAGAAAATGTAGGCGTTGGTCGTCGTTCGAATTTGTTACGGGAGTGATGATGGTCATCATCCAATCCTTCCGGGTGATACTGATCGTCGTGGTCATCAATAAAATTGTAGCTGGGAATGGCAGTAGATGGGTTTCGATACACGGGTTTGGCGTAGTTGAGAAATTGTTTTTGTCGTGGGGGTGGCGACGGAGGTGGTGGAGATGGTGGACCGTTGACCGCTGTAAAATAATTTCCTGGACCAGGTTCATTGTAAAGGGCAGCCGGAGTGGACTCAGGTTTAGAAGTTGGTCGACTATTTCTTTCCTGCTTAAAACCATGTTTCTCAAAGGGATTACTGAAACTAGGTTTTTGCTGTGGTCGTGGAGGTTTATGTGATTGTTTCAAGTGATGGATTTCCTCTTCCAATTCGGGATGGACCGGGATAGCCGTACCCACCTATGGCGGAGGAAGAGCCGATGTTCTTATCGCGACTGCCAACATTTTGCCTGGTGGGACCTGCACGTGGACTTTGATCATGGAGAAAGGACAGGTTTTCGTCGTATTCCTTACTTTCATGCAATGGGACCCTTTCATAACTCTTTTTAGACTTTGGCCGATCTAGGATTGAGAGTGAGACAGGATTACAAATATATAAAATTTACATGAGGCAGTTAAATTTACAGTACCATAAGCTCTTGGTGGGTCACTACTTCTGGAATAAGCCGTGGGCGTGGGTGATGGGGATGAGTAGTGCTCATTTTCATACCGGGGTGGTCGTGACCTTAACCTTCTGTAATCGGGGCGTAAAGTAGAAGACGGCTCAGAACTTTTACCACTGGAGTAAAATCCTGGTGGAGGATTATCTTCGTAAGATAATGACGGTGAAACAGTTCTCTCCCGAGGTGAACTGAGAGTTGTTGGCGTTCCTTGCTTAAAGTTCACAAAATGCTCTTCTTCACTGTGTTTTTCTTTAAAATAGGATGGTAGCGTGGGTTTGGGGGATGTCCCATAGTTTTGGTATCGGTTCTTTGGTTTCTTTTTCCTATATTTTTTAGGTGATGGAAACTCTGAGGGTGACGAGAACTGTGGAGTTAGAGAAGGTGGAAGATATCCCTGATTGCCAGCCGTGTATGGGGTCGGTTTTGCAATTAAACCAGGTTTCTTGGGGTGGTCATCTCCCTCTCCTTCATAAGTCACGTCATGCCTTGTAACCAATATCGCCCCCAGCGGTGTAGCGCACGACTTGAACCCTATTTGATTATCATTAAAAATGAGTCTCAAATTGAGAAAATCCTTACAAATGGGAAAATTGAGACAAAATAAAAGTGCAAACCTTCCGTCAGGAAGATTTATCCGATACTCTCCCATCGTAAGTTGTCCATCTCGAGCCTCTTTATGAGAGAAATTGTTGTCATCTGTATTTCCATCGTCTCGTACGGCGTAAGCGAACGCGTAATTTTTCGGTTCCTGTGTCGAGTCACACGAATGTCAATAATAAATGTAATAACAATATTATTCAAAAATGAAATGTTCCTTACCGGTTGAGTTGATTGAGGAGTATAATCGTCCTCATTGTGATTATGATCCACAACCTCAGTTGCTGGCACTGGTGGGTATTGATACTGACGCCGTCGTTTTTTCTCTCTCCTTCTAAAATTGGAATTTGGATTGGTAGCAGCCGGAGATTCTTGTGATGACTGGTGGTACTGTGGAACCTGAGCAGGGAGTGGTTGACCAAGTGGCCTTTGATCTAAACAACTTTCTACCGCCTTTCATCCTCTGTCGCCGGATGGGAGAGTAGTAATGGTCTGGAACATTAATTTCGTCGGCATGTTCTTGATAAAGGGGTTCTCTCCGGCCTTCGTTAAGGTTATTGTTGTTTTCCGGACTTGCGTCCCCATCTTCAGAGGTGGGTGGCAAGAGTATGGCTCCTTGTCGTTTTTGAACACGGAATTTCATGTCTTGCTTAGTTACTTTTGCAGGTATTACTCCATTCAACACTCGTCCCTCCGAGTTCAAATTTCTCAATATTTCATTCATACCTTTCATCGTCAGGGCACACTGTCTGTTCATGCATGATTTTTATAAATATGATTGCCATGATCATGTAAGCAGACCGACTAGTCAGACTCTAAGTATTTGCCTGCCACAATGGCACACACGCAATTATTTTTTTCCCCTTAAAATCCAATTACATGCTTATTTTGAAAACATATGCCCTTATTCACAGTGGATGTTAAGGACAACCTTCAAAATGTAACAGTACCTATATACCATTAAAATGATGAGCGGCTAATCACCATAAAACGTTAGACTAGGCTAGAACATGCCAATCAATCTTCAGCTAGAAGAACCTTTGACAAAACAAGTCGCATTTAAATCCTCCTCTCCTTACAAAGAATTTCTAAATTGTTATAAGTAATTCACTCAATGGTGGGGTTTCCACTTGGTCAACCAAGAAAGAATAAGTTCGAATTCCCTTCATCCGGGTATCTGCTCTCCTCATTCAATTTCCCCATCCAGTCCACCCCTCAACAGCAACAGTACAGTGTTAGACAACGATGAAATATCAAAAAGAAACTGGATACTTTACTTTGTGTTAAAAAGCGATATATTTGAAATAAGGGTGAGTGATTCTTTCCTCAACTAAATAACTTTTGTTCCGGGCACGAACCAAGTTTTTATACTTTCTAAGCAGTGGCAGCCCCACATAACAAAACACACACGACTTCAACACAAGGATAGATGAAACAACATCATTATCCATCGAACTGACAGTTTTATTTCAATAACGAAACAAAACATGAAAAGGAAATTATCCAGCTAAAAAAGCATTTTCTGTCCCAAAAAAGACCAAATGCTTTGCATACAAAGCAAAACGGACATATAGTACTTAAAGTGCACTAACTGCGTAACACGGAAAGTAGTACTGTGAAAGTCAGTCAACATGTGTATTTGACCAATTTCCTGGTCAGGTTGTGCAGAAAGCTCTTTGTTAAAAATAAAATAACTGAGCAAAGTCGACTCTCAAAAGACTCATTTCTCTTTTTTTGTTATGAACGGAGGCTGCAGCCAAGCTCCTGTATATGAAGAGTGACCTCTCCCTCCTAACTATTTTTCTTTCCCTAACTGACTCATGCTGAGAAATAGCAAGTTCTATAGGGGCTGTACATGGTTTTAAATGACGCCAGTCGCCAATTCACTATTAGTCAGAGAGCTGTAATGGACAAAGGAGTCGTCCAAACAAGTGCAGCAGCACACATTCAAGCACACTTGAACGAATTAACAAGGACTTGGCTTTCTTGCCTTTGGCTGTGACAGTGAACGAATAGTGAAAAGCAGTCAATCTTTAATTTGTCAAGATATTTCTACATTTAATCCTTCATGAACTTGGAATGGACCCACTCAAACCATAAGTAAAGTGCAATAGGTGGGATGGAATACGAATGTGGAATCACATTAATCTCTAGAGGATTACCTTCACAATGTAGAAAAGCAGATAGAAATGAAGTGGATGCAGTTTTCCTGATGTGGCCATATAGTGGTCGATCTGATCTTTTCTCATTCTCTCCACAATCTGTGATTCGTCTTTAAGCAAAAACTAAACACGGGCTGCCAGATTCACATCAGTGACCAACGGAAATATTAATCACTCGGGTATTGTTTAGTCAAGTCCTTGGAGAGAAGGGCAGGAACAGGACAATCACACATTAGATTTTCTCAGAAAAATCCAATCCCTAGTCCGCACAGGACATGTTTTGTATTGTGCATGCATTTATTTTCCCAAACTAAATTAACTTTTGCATGGTAATGTTGCGTTAGGCTTTGCTGGTGATGGATTGTTGGCCTGATAATTCTGTGTAATTACGGAGAAGAAGGAGTAAAAGTAAAGCCTAGGAATAGGACATGCACATCTATCTAGGCATGTATATATGGTAATGGAGGTTAGGTAGAGCCAAACTATTAAGTTGGTTGCATTAATCACGAAAAAGAGTAACAGGCGAGACCTGGAAGAAATATCATGCAGTAATAAATATCAATCCGTAATAAATTCACAGCTCGGGGCCTGCCGTTTCAGAAGCACGAGAAGTGCAGTGGGTTATTTAGTAGCAGTAGACAATTACAATTGTATTTATTTACATGCTATGCAGTAAATGCAGTTGCACTATGAAGTCAACCAGTCACTACTCCGTCAGTAAAAATGGGTTGAGGAGGAATCCCGGAGAGTGTTTTCTTTCTCGAATTTCCACGTTTTAATGAGATCAAAATGATTTTATGCCGTTGGAGCCAGGAGCAAGTTCAGTGTTTGACTTAATGCAGCATCTCCAAAATCTGATGATAATGCTACACTTCTGACTACTGTTATTCTCAAGCAGTCTCAAAAACTGGCTCATCACATCCCGTCAAACAAAGCGCAGAAATGTTCGAATCACGAAGAAGACAGAATAAATGAATACTTTTAAGTTTCAATGTTCTGTTCTTTCCGACTAATGCTACTTGAATGAGCTTTTAAACATCTCATCAAGCCGAGCAAGTCATCAACAAAGAAAGCCCGGAGGATGATACGATATAAAATTTCATGTCAGTGCATGTTAGTCAACAAGGAATTAAACTCCTTATTTTCAACCCAAGAGCAATACTTAGTTGGCAGTTGCACTCGTCTAGTTAACAAAATTAAATCACATCCAACAGCTCCCACTTTTCTTCACTAATTCATTAAAGTTTTCAGCCTTTCGCTTTCTTGATGAGAAAAAGGTAAATAATAATGCATCTCCAATCCTATTATAATTGAGCCTGGGTAATGCAGGGACATTTAATTTTATCTATCACAACAACCAATCATCAAATACGACAGCGTCGCTCCGTGAAATGTACCAGGTAAATTTTCAAAGTGGTGCCCTCCAGAAAAAGTCACGATAATGAAAGCAAACAAAAGTAATCATGCCCTGCCAATTTATCCAACTAATGAGATTTTACCTACCTTGAGATTAGTTCACATTCAAAGCCACCCAAGTATAATGACGTAACATTCTTGTAAATTTGTATACTTTCAATCTGTTTACAAAGCTTAAGCTCTTCTCTATCTTTCCTAACAACAAATTACGTGATTATTAGAAATGGGCGTTTAATTCTGATTTCATCCTTCACATGAGAAAACAACCCTTTCGATGAGGATGAACTGATTTGAAGCCTTGCTGCACTCCCTAGTCCCTAGCTACGTGCTCTCCTAGTCTCGTATCTATTATGAAGAGGTCAACAATGAAGGCAGTTCTCGGACCTTTGAAAATGGTCCAGGACAACCTCCGCACCACCTCCTTTTTCTCCCATATGTATTTTTTTACATATATGAAGGCTCCAATTCTATTTGTAATAAGTAAACTACGTACACCAGCAGCAATGGCTCAGCCCTTTCCATCCCTCTCCAAATGTAATAACTATAATTGGAGTACATCCTCCTCCAAAACGAATAACTTGTTCGTTAATCAAAATCTGTGCTCCTAGCTTCATTTATGCGTTCACCCTCAACCTTCCTTCCTAATGTAGAACATTCAAACAATGTTTTATTCGTATTTTACTCACTCACAGTGCAATGTTCCACCAACATACAAATGCAAAGTCCAAGTGTCAACTTAAATTCGGATATTCATCTCCATCAACCCATCCCCCCAAGTCAGTCATTCGTCAATTCGTCCGTCACTCGAACGAGTTGGGCAGAACAGTGGAAGGGACTCGGATAAATAGATCCGGACAAAATCTAAATAGTGCATTTCAGATCATACCCGAAACCAAGTGAATCTGAATCTCAACTTCAAATTTAACTCTTCAGTCCAGTGGCTGAAATGGAGTATCAGCACATCATTTCAATCCCAAGAGGATCTTTCTAACTCTGTTTCATACTCAGTAATCATTGAAAACTCTTTTGATTTCATTAGATTACATTTCCAAAATAGTGCTTGATAACATGACCGTGTTTAGATTGAATTCCTAGTCCTAAAAATTTAAACCAAACAATTACCAAATCACCAACTGAGTGTTTTTTTATCCGAGCATAAAGTGGGTTGATATTGATATTGATCCATGTAAGGCTGGTGTCTCTCATTATATGCTAAATATTAAATGGAGTAATTACATGGCAAGGGTTGTGTAACTCTACTTTAGTCAGATATTTAAGTGAACCTCAGACCCCGTAACCTCTGTGGAATTCGTCTTTTGTGACCAGACCCTATAATGACATAAAGGGGTTACAGACTATAACTTACAATTCGCTTTATCATTCATTCACTCTGTTGACTCCGAGAAAATGTTGTCCCCAGACCACACCGCAGTGGAACTTCCTATGAATACAGAGCCAGCTATAAAACTCCAGGGACTCTTCTGGACAACTATTTTAGAGCTATGTGTGTGTAGTGGCTGAATATGTCGTGCATCGGACCGGAAACCAATCGATGAACTTGAAACTTGAAACCCGATCCAAAACCAACCATCAAATCAGTCGAAGAGGCACAACTAACCAACGTAAATATAAACAGACGCATTCAATGTCAATCCATCCGCAGACACACAATGGAAAATTGACGGAAAGTAAGTAAAAGTGCCACAGGGAGAATTTATTTTCAACTTTGCTACGTCATGCAACTCAAATTACACTGCAGGAAAAGAAAGAAGAGATAGAGAACGAGGAAAATTTTTTAACCACAGCCTGAATGTACGGACTTAAGTGCACATATGTGATGAAATAAAAAGACATTAATTTATTAGAGAGATAACAGACCAACCCAACCTCTGATAAAACCAATGGTTATTTATTCTAAGCAATGGGTCGAAATGAAAATTAACAACAGAAGGGGTTCATCCCTCCATTAGGAATCTTTTCATCCAATTCTGTCGCCTAAGTCTGTCAGTTATTAGTGAGTAAAAAGTCATTGCGATCACAATGTCCGAGGTCACTCACTAAATAAAATAAAAACGCCAATTGGATTGGTTGGGAAGGCTTGTTTTTAACATTTCATTATGATGCAGACTTTCGGTTTCTAAATTGATGATGACAGGGAGGACCCCAAAAACTTTAATTTGAAAAAATATTTGAAATGAACAGTGATATTAATAAAATAAGATACAATATTCAAAAAATATATTACTCCAGGTTTTAAAAAATCTTTATGAACACATAATAGTATTCCAAATAATGAGGTTACACTTTTTGTAAAGGAGGATGCAACATCACATGAAATCACAGCTCAAAGAACTGGAACGGAAAACCTGAACTATTCCCTTTAACAATACCTCACATTCGCTTTCAAGGATTCAGTAATATGTACAATATCAAAGTGCGAGTTTCTGCACGAAACTTGAGAACAGCATCTTTGTTCCTTTTAGAATAAAGCTGAGCCAAGTTGGTAAATGCATGGAAAACGTAAAAAAAAGTCTGACTGACTTGACGGGTTACGTCACATGTTTGGAAAACTGAGATAGGAAAGTCGAGTCGAGATGTTGATGGCTCCAGCCATTAGCCATAATTACACCAGTCTTGCGGCAACCATTCAATTTATTTTATTTGTAAGCTGAAAGAAAAATAATATAACCCCTTCCTCCCTCCTTGTCTCACATCAATTAATTTCAACCCCAAGGAAAAAAGTTTGGGTTTGCATTACACAATTTCCAGTTGGATATCAGTCAGATTTCACATGCATTTCGGACGACAATCTTCTGAGAGATTCTTGAGGTGTAAATAGAGCATATGATTCTATATACATAGTTAGTAATGGCATAAATGCTTTCCTTCTATTTGAACAGAACTCGATTGTGGCTTACAGATAACAAAACTGGAAAAGGATGACCTGATTACATTTATTTTGTGATTTTAGCATAATTTTTATTTAGCCCCAATTCTGTTACCCCTGTCTATGTATTTTACTGCAAAATGTGCACTGCTGGATTAGCATTGTAGATGAGTAGGATGACTGCACCTTATAGCAAATTGGCGTATTTGTATACACTTATTATGTTCTGTGTGGAAAGCAAAATTCAAAACAGAAATTCTTTTTCATTCTCATCTGGGGTGAAAAAGAGGACCCCGATTTGGATAATCCAAATTAATTTTATTGTTCATCAGAAGAAGAATTACTTATATTAGTATAACTCGAAACATCATAAAACAGAAAAATGGAGAGAAAAAAATTGGACTGGAAGATGCTTTATTCAACTATAATAATAATTCTGACTTTTATTGTTGAAAAACATTTTTCCATAATAATATGGTATGATGTGAATACGAGGGTCAATCCAAAACGAATCAACATTTTAATGAATTTATTATGAAAAGATAGTTTTGCGTTCGGGATATTCATATTTTGAGCAGTATATGTTGTAAAGCAAATAAAAATAAAATTAGACTTTTTAACTTTGAAATCTTAGAACATAAATCTTTTTGGATCAACATTTGAATACATTGATGGAATGAAAAGAACACTGCGTAAAAACGAAGTCTCTTTTCTTCCATTTCATGCAACGTCATGCAATGGAATCATTACTATTATTAAGAGGATTCTAATCACGACCGGACAGACTGGACCACAACTCCAAAAGCCTTAAACTTCACTCAAGATAAATCCCTCATGACTTTACCCGGTTCACGATTTTATCCTCCTCAATCTCAAATCCAATGCAATAGCAATATGCAACTATGCCCTTCCATTGTGCTGTATTCTCACGAAGAATTTAAAATCAAATTTGAGTTCCAAATGAAGAGCATTCATTGCATTCTTTTGATATACGACGTGATGGGAAGCTATGTAATATGTGAGAATACTTCATGACGAAGATGAATAAGACAACTAAGGCTTAAGATAAACGAAACTATGAGAAGGATTCTCTGTATCTTGTCATGAGCCTGTATGAGAGTGAAGGCTTGATCGATGAAAATGCTTCAATCACGAAGTAAAGTGGCGCATCGAATTCGATTGAGGATGCACATTCCTGACCTTGACCCTCAATCCATTTTTTACGTAAGAATTGTTTCTAATTAATTCCTTTCACTGGTTTGGCCACTGAAACTTTAGACCGAACCAGCCAGTGCGACAAATGCGTTTATTCGAATCTTCGAACACAAATTGTATAATCTTCTTAGATTTCCTCTGTATTTCCGTTGTTCGATAGGTCTACAATTAAATGATATACAGGTATGCGACTCTTTTTTTAAACTTTTTTTTACTAAACCTACATCTGCATTGTTTCGCATGGTTGTCGGAGATATCACTAATATTGGCTCAAAATTAGAGCAGAATTGGAATGGTGTGCTATCTTTCGTCACGCAGATTTGGGCTCAATGCTAATATTTATTGAACTTTAAAAATGAAATCCATAAAATCGAGATTTGCATTTTGCTGTTCTGCAGGTTCTTAATATAGTGTATAGAATCTGGATTTATTCTTCCAACTGAAACTGAAGTAGAGGCATAAATACCATCCTGCCCTTCGCTATCGAATACTACACATCATTGTGATGGAGAATAGGGAACCACACAAACAAAAAGTAAAATAAAAAGCATACAGGCCAACCAAGAGTTCGAGTGAACCTTCCAACCCCAACTCAGCCTCAGTCAGTCTGCAGGATATGGGACTTTTTTGTGCCTGATTTGCAATCCGTCATGCTTTTTAGTGAGAGAGCATACACCAAGATACATATAGATAAGCAAGCAACATTTACTACACATTTCGACTGTATATGCTTGAATTTTTCACACAAATTCATGAAACTTGCACAAGTTCCCCACTTGAAGGCGAATAAATGGATTAAACTCATCTCATCTTCTCCAGTCCCATCCCATCAGTACTTACACTTGCCTGATAAAAGTAACACCATTAGACAGTTGCTGTTGCAACTGTTATTTATTGAGGATGCAATATTTTGTTGATGTTGATAATGTTAACTCCATCTCATCTCTCATTTCCGATGAAGAGTATCAAATGAAATATATTCTTTCCAGCCACATCCGTTGTCCCAACCCATTCACCACTTCTAAGTACGCTACATACACTTACTACTGTGCCACTCCACCTCTATCCATCCACCCTTCATCAATAATGAACAGATAATTCCGCCATTGTGTTTTGTGTTAAGAGCAAATTTGAGGAGGTTGAAGGATCTCATCTCTCTTATTTATTCTCACAAATGATGGCAAGGCCCACGACTCGACCCAGTCCCTCCTAGATATCAACCATGCCATGGGTGGAGTGAGTGTTAAGGGTAAATAGTCAATGAAAATGAGAGTGAGAGTCATCCTCCTATTTCAACAAGTTCATATATATGTACTGCTGAGAAGTGTGATATTATTGGCTCCATTTACACACTTCTTGATACAGAAAAGAATCAGTATATCCTCAAACTCATCATCATAATATAACATGAAACCGTGTTGAGAACAACTGCATCCATTTCGTAAGATCAGAGTCTGACTCATTCCTATGATGTGTTCATAGAATATAACTTCTAAGCCCTATTTAACTCAGTCCTACTTTTCGTCCCGAATACGGTAAAGCATTGCATGTAATAATGTATGTGGAAGTTCTTATTCTTCCTCACTAATAACACGTTTCACTGCTACCCATTGCCCAAGTATAAATAAATGCGTGTAGCGGAGAAATGTATGTATCAATCATGTAACCACTACATCTGTTCCCTTAAATGAGTTGGATACTTAACACTTTACTGGGGTCGGAGGAGGACTGATGGAGGCTGTCTAGTCGGAAGCAAGTAGTTGTTTTGTAAAAGTTTAGTTACTTTTCTGTGAGAAAGTAAACGTCGGGTCGGGTGGATTAGATGAATGGCAGCCAGAAATGATTTGTTCCTCAATTTTAAGGTCGGCTCGACTCCTTCCACTTTCATCCTGTTTCAAAAAACACTCCCAAATAAAAGAAGGTGCTGTTGGATGGGATACTTTTATCCGTTTTTTTCTTATATCTGTACAAGACCAGGCTCATGCTATTCCATCTTAAAAAAGCAAACATACCACATCCTATCACCCAACTAAATCAAACCAAATACGTATCTTTCACCCATCCATCTGAGTAAACATGAAGTGTATGCTCACTCTAAAAGGCAGGATTCGGATTGTGGAACTGTTTTTTATATGCAGTTTTCGAATCATGTTGCATGGAACTGTGTGGTGTGGGTTATGTATGACAGAGTGTTACATTCTACATATTGAGCCTCAAGTGTAAATAAACCATGATGATCCTTATTCAATTTGATTACTTTAAAAACGAACAAAGTGTTCAATCACCAAATTCGATCGCCTCGTCCATTGTGTTTAGTTTAAATCCTGTAAAGTGCACCGAAGTGAATCATGAATGATTGTGACCATGTATGAATTTTTGTTTTGTTGCATCGGAGTGAAACTGCATTCTTTCTTCTGATAACCAGAAGTGAAATATTTCTAAACCTAATATCCCCGAATAAAACAAGGCTCAAATGCTGACGCCACAAACGCTCTTGGAAACAGCTTTAATAAAATTGAACGTAAAAGCAGTTTGCGATAATTAAGTGGATAATTAGAGACTAAAGTGAGATGGAAATCCTTTGCATGAGCATACTTAAGTTATACAGCACTACACAATAAAACGAATAATCTGCGAGTTAGCAACGCTGAATAAAAATAGAGATTCCAGTTCAATAAAACTTAATTATTTTAAGTATAAAATGATAAAAGCAGGAATTTCCCGAATCTTTCTTAGAAATCTTGGTTCGGGAATCCGATCAAAAACCCGGGATAAAACGCCATTGCATCGCCGATTCAAAGCAATGTTGTCACCACTCCAATCTGAAATGTTTCGTCTCATTCAGAGAATGTGTTTCAGAATCTCTTCTAGCTTGGCTATTTACTCACTCGCCCCATATATTTCATATCCAATTTCCACGAACAAACATTGCAATCCGGGCTAACGAAGCTAAACTCGCATCAACAGACCGATCTGACAGGATAATCTTCCCTTTGGAAAAACATAACACATTCAAATCATGTATGAACAATTCATCCAACAGGAACAATATGGGTTCCGTGTAAAAACTGGTTGAATCCGGAGGATATATAAATACACGCATAGTACGAACTGTAAACACGGTCACCAACGCACCTCCTTAAATCCAACAACCCATCCCTTTTAGATCCGATCTATCTGACTGACATGTCAGTTCCAGGTCCCAATTGCACCCCGCACTGCGTAAGGCATCCTCTATCACCCTTTTATTCCCCGTAATTAAAATCATATCACATGCTGCCGAGAATTTTCTCAAAATCCGAACCACGCAATACATGCCTAGCTTCCAGTCTTGGTGTTATTTTATGAGCGTCATTTGTCCTATTTCTACTGGAACTTTAGTTTAGTACCCTCCGAGTGTTGTTCTCACGCGTTGCACAATGTAGATCAAAACACTGAAAAATACTGCCGTCGTTCGCACATACGTCCAAGGACTTTTCTGTAATCATTCAGCATGACAGGGTTGCTCATCTTTTGCATTCATTAGCTGGTGGCATTATGCAGCCTCATCATCAGACTTTTTCCAGCTACCATGCATATCTACGCACTTGCTTTTTCATGGTATTTTATTTTATTCTATGGTGCAGTTGAGAATGTTGAGATAAGTTGTGAACACGAACGGAGAAGACGAGTTGCTGTGTCGTGATGTAGCAATTCAATGCGAACAGCAACATGCAACAGATAAAATGTGTGAGTGTAGTTGAAGTGAAGTGAGCAGAACAATAAAATAAAATACAACAAAATCAAGTAGCCTCAGGAAGTTTTGTCTTTGAGCAGAACAGTGTAATTCGATTAATTTGAAATGACAAGATTCCTGTGAGAGGAACTTGGTTGTTTGACCCTTATGAATTTTTCTACAGGCCATACATTACTGAAGCAGCAGGTGTCCTTTTAATCCAGGTGCATGGATGATGGGAGATTCAGTTCATTCGGTTTAGACGCTGGATAAATCCTCTGCCCAAACCCATCATCTCATGGTCTGTTGTAGTGAACTTATTACAATAACTCGTGCTCATTCAATCCCCAACCTTCATCCTGAACTGGACAAAGGTATCCTTGTGGTCGTATAGTTTTATTTTTATTGCTGCCGATGGCACCTATCTTTGGAATCACATTGACTTGCCACCTCCATGGGTAGTCATACCGTAGTTCGTTCCCTATTTAAGGCTGCTGGCTATTCGTTTAAATTTGTACATATAAATAAATATAAAAAGAGTAACATAAAAGCTGCCTGAACTTTATGTTTCATTTTTAACATCCTTCTACGAAATAGACCCCTGGTCTCTCTTTTACAATTAGCCATCCAACCACAGTCCTACAGAGCAACCCTTCCTCAAATCGCTCAAGGGGTCACATCATAAAAATTTCCCAGACTGTTCCCATAACCATTGACCATATCCGGGCAACTTAACCACAACCTTTGACCCTTGGATGAGACGACCAAAACCAAAGTCAAAGTCAAACCCCAAAGCTATCTGCTGGGTAGAGGTTTTGGAAGATTCGTCTGGCTGGGAAGAAAATAAGAGCTTCAGGGAACAGTTTAATGATCTAAAGTTATTTTCTTTGTGAGCTTTTGTAATGCTTCGGTGATTATTTAACAATCAACTGCAACTCGCTCACTCTAACATTCATGAGAACTCACGATTTACATGTCATAAGATTTAGATGACCCCTGCCAGTAGTGGACGCATCTGTGTTGATGAGCGTGAGAGATGCAGTTTGCAACAAGCAGAGTAATTTCATGCAAATGCGTCTTCCAACTCTTACTATTTCATCAATTTTAATAGTAATCATTTTAATCAGGAACCAATCTAATAGTGATGGATCTGCATATGCGGGATAATTAGTAGTCGGAAGTTTTCAATTTTGCACTTTTGGCAAGAGAAGTGAATGACATGACACTGTATAAAAGATAAAGCATAAAATAAACAAGGAATCAAGTTTTTTTTACCTCAATTAAGACAACCGGCACCAACTGATTCTCCTGGATGAATATTAATCAACGATTCAAAATGTAGAGTTTGTGTTCTCCAGGTGAGAGTTTGTTGGGATGGTAGGAAGAGTGTAGATCTGTGTGCATGTAGAAGATAAGACCAGGCAGATGGTGGATGGATGAGAGCACACTTCTAATTGGAGTTGAAACAGTAGCCAGACCACATGTAATTTACCCAAAGGTATAATTTTCTTTTTAATTTATGTAAGCAAAATGAAGGTCAATAATCTTGATCTCTTCTCTTATAATTCCCACACACTCCAAAGTTATCAGCATCAGAAAATAATTGGCATACAAAGTGCATCAATAATAATGGATCAAATTATCGTTTGAAATAATTGCCAACTTTTCCAATCAAGTTTGCAAATTGTGGCGTGAATGCGGTAAAGTGATGTTCACGAGATTCGCACGCCAACTGAACCGAGTCCAAAACCTGAGTAATGCAACTCTGCAGAAGAGCACTACAAAGTTTGGATATGCTTATGATGTGGATGCACGTCTTCTTACAACATTGAGCAGAGCAGGTGGTTCACAAACTTATTACCAAAACTGGTGACTCTTTATGAGAAAGATCAAATTGTGTTCAGGTGAGAAATTCTTCTAAACTACCGGAAGAATTTTTGACACTGCTTCGATTTCCGGGGAAGTTCACTTTAGCACGAATAAATTGCACGCAAAAAACTATATCCAATTAAGAGTAATCGGGATATGTAAGTTTAATTACAATGTATCTTGTTGTTTACAATTATGTCTTTAACAGATCTGCATACACTCGTATATGATGTAATACAGTTATGTATGTAGCGTGGAGTAGTTTGCCTCGCTTTATATTTTAGGCAGGCAGATGCAGTTCAACACCAATATAGCTTAAACCAGTGTTAGTGGTTCCTGTATACGGCAATCGGAAAGTTTTCCTTATTTTACCAGAGCTCGAGAGAAGGAGTGTACAAATCCAAGGAGAACTGGGATCCAACTACTGGAGGTGGTTTAACCTCTGCTTCTCTCGGCCCAGCTATTTTTGTTGGAGCCCAACTTGGCGTTTCTTTCCCGTCCCAATTGTAGTCTGCCGTCATCATTGATCCATCCTCCCCCAAGGGATAAACCACATTTCTCAGGGTAATTTTAATACCAAAGGATTCCTCCTTTTGCAGGAATTTTGATGATGATAATTTCCCGAATTTATCACATTTCCAAGTTGGGCCAGAAGCCTATAGAACCAAGAACTTTTTGGCGATAGAAGACATTGTGATTTGGTTTTGGGTGTGTTAGGGGAAGGAGAAGCGTCCTCCCAAGGCGATCCCCATTCATATGACCTGATTGAGAAGAGGGGAGTGAATAAATGCGAGGCGTTTATATGGCTCTCCCTACACTCCACCGTGTCCCATGTTAAAATATTGTAAGAGGATGGAGGAATTGGAAAGCCAGCCACGGTCGTTGGGCTGATATTTGGATTCTTCCAATGCTAGTTCAAGTGAAGGATTTTATAAAAGAACTCCCCAATAAGTTGGTTAATAAGTTGGCGAGTGTTAAAACCTTCTTTGTCTGTGTAAAGAGAATTCTGTGTGGGGCTAACTTTTTCTAGATACGGCAAATGCATGGTAAATGGTTAAGTCATTTCTTAGTTGTGTACTTATTTCCTTTACTAACATTGGCATTGCATGGCTCTCTCTCCAACTAATCCACTAAATAAAGGACAAAAATATGTAATGGTTTGTAAAGTTACTTCAATCCCCCAAATCTATTCTATTGTCAAATGCAAGAGTGGAAGGTGGAATGGTTTGGCTCTGGTTGGCACGATATGCCCTGGGCTGCTTTGTTAGTTACCATCTTCTTTCAAACACGCCCTTCAATGTCACGTAAAGTCAAGTTAAGCCCACATGTATCTGTACGTAACTATCAGATGATGCTTTTTGCTTAATAAATATAATGTAACTATTGTTTGCATTTATTTAATGTTGAGTTAATGTTTATGTGATGTTCTATTCTGTTATGGCTAAACATAAAAACAAGGCATGGGAAGATGAGCTTAGCAAAGTCAAATGGAATATAGCAGGCAGGTATTTTGTGTTTTGTGGGATTCCGCCAAGATGATGGGGAGAGTTTTATGATGAGAGAGGATTGTTAAATGAGCTTTGGATCCGCCTCTTTACAAACTCTTTGGACTTTTCTGAGCAAAATACCTGATTGCATGCAGGCATAGTAGTTGTTGATGGCAAAAACTACTACTTAGAGTGTAATTGGTACATTTATAATTCATTTTAATTTCGTTACAACAAGGGAGAGAACAAAATGAGTAGATTCCTTTTTATCAAATTGTTCGTGCGGGTACGATTTTGATCGAATGATACTTTGCTAACTGAACTGAATGAGCAAGTGAATTGGTTCAGTGGCAATAATTGAATCTGCTCACTGCAGGATGTCAATTCCTTGTATCAAGCTACCCCCATATCCCTTACTGAACTGTTATCTACCCCTAGGATCGCCTTTTCAACTCCCTTCTAAATGTATTTCTAAAACTTTTGTCAATGTTCACTCCGTACCAACTTTTAATGTGTCCCCTTTTACGTAGCATAAAGAAAACATAATATATGTTCATGTAACTTCCATGAAATGTCTCCAAATGGAAAGGGGTGTCATGTGACACGATACGAGTATTTTGGGATGCTTATATATTTCTCCCGACACCCCGGAGCCCAGTGCTCAAAAGTAAGAACAGATAAGAGGACACAGGAGAGCCAACCACAGGAAATAGATCTTGGTTCGACAAGGAGGAAGCTTCACATGATATGACATTGAAAGGGAAAGAGACAGTTGGAAACATAGCATGGACAGTGTTCTTACTTAACTGGGCCATACATTCCAGATGGACAAAATGTATATCTTTCCACTCCAGTGTGCATGATAATGATGATTTCTGCACTGCATGCGTCTCACTGAATTGAAGGGATTCTTCCTTCTAATTTCCAACTTCCACCGTAATCCGAATTCACCCTCTCATTACTTATATCCAACTAGCGCCAGAGAAATCTGTCATTGAATGCAATGAATCAGGCATCATCATTGAAGCTCATTAAACATTTGCCTGATCTTTCTGAGAAATGGTGGTGCAGACAGGACTTATATTTAGCTTGTTTCATCTGGACTTCATCTGCATGTCATTAGATGGGCTCCAATTTCCATTCACAGTTTCGGAGCTGAGTCACTAATAAGAGTCATTGAGTTGCGTACTTATAAAGAGGACAAGAAATATGACATGACATTATGAGATGAGATTTCATAACCAGATCTTTACAACCCTCTCTCTCTCTCGGCCAGTCTGGTCTATTCTGTACTGCTTACAACTTACGAGAAATATTTAATCCTTCCATCCACTCCAACCTCACACTCGCCAAGGCTTTCTTTCAAAACACTCAGCATAGAATGCAGCCAACCATGAATGCATTCCCTTCGTCCAGCTCCAATTACATGGGCACTTATTTGTATACTTGATAATTCTGGGCAAAAGTCTCCACAAGCAGAATTCAGAGAATGGCACGATGTATATGAATTCAATTGGGAATTCACCGAATTCACCCTTTCCCACCTCCCAGTCCGGGCTCAACCGAGTCTAGCAGTCCACCCATTTCTAATAAAAGCTCCTCCATCCAACTTACGTAACCCAAGTTCAATGTAGCAAACAGGCGGTTCGTAAGGAGTCTCATTTCATGTAAAATACATGGTTGTGGAGTGTGCTGGACGCAAAGGGAAACAGGAGAAAGTGCTGAGAAATCCAGCACAAAAATTGAAGGAGGTGGATTCATGCCCGACCCACAAACAATTTCAGAGCATGGATGGATACAAAAATTCCACCCATAACTACTTTCCTTTTGTCATTTTCTATTGCAGATCACAAATACCTAGGTAAAATTAGGTCTTGGCTTGTTTTTTAAAAGTTCATTTTGTATAATGACCGGAATTTGTACAAGGAAGGAGGAAGGTTGTCCAGTAAAATGTGGTGAGGATTGTATCACAAATCCAACCCCAGATCCAAGCCTCCTCACCCATAACATTTGAAACCGGCGTAACCGCCACCGTTGGCGTTAGTGAAGGAAGAAAGCCATACCATGCTGTATGGTAAGCCTGCCCTGCCCAGAAGTTTCAATTCAATACCTTTGCAAGGTTCAACTCAACCTCCTTCAGATCTCTGAGCACGGTTCAGGCAAAACTAAACCCTCGTCACTCGACAAGCCAGACCAATGCCATTCCCCCGATGGATGGAAACAACGCTTTTGAAGGGTTTGTTCAAATTAAAGTTTGTCAAAAGGACGGAATTCTAACTTGGCTGGATACTTTGCCATAATGACTGAGCTGAACCAGGGTCGGGTGGGTTTAGGTAAGGAAATGGTTGAGTGAGATTGGATTGGAATTCCGATGGGCAATACATTTCTCTAAAGTGGGACAAGAGGTTCATCCCACCGAAATTTATTTTCAACTCCTCCGCTTTCTGAAGATATTAAAACTATTTTATGATCACGATTTCATTTTAACCGACGGACCGACCGGGCCCTTTTTAGCCACTTCCTACTTTTCCTACTGCTGACAAAAACATCATCAAAATTCCTACTCATTTCATTGTATTGTATTATTGTGCTTCTGGCTGAAATTCAATAATGGGGCTGAAGCTTTTTGCTTTTATCATCCCTTCCCATTCCCAAAAATCCCATCCCATTTCATCCCTAACTTTCCTTCCTGCCTTAAAACTGTATAACTTGTGCCTATCCTTCCAAACTTTGAAACTCAACCCTGGAGGGCAACCCTTGGCGTTTTACAAAGACACTTTATCCTTCCAGAGTTATCCTTCCAGCTGTCAGAATCATGCATTTCAGTGCCACTCTGTTCATGTTTTCTCTCAGTCCTATCCCCAGCCAACAGCCGGCCAAGTTAAGTCCTAGCATTGACACCTCACCCTTGTATAAGGCATCCCTGGTTATCAAACTACGAGGAGACCCTTCCATGCCTTGCCTTCATAGATTTATGTGTACCTCTTAAAAAGCTAAGCTGGGATGTCTGGAGGCTTCAGGATGATTGTCATTTCCAGCCACCACACTGGAATCACATGAATTTATAATGTGATGGGTTGTAGGTATTTGATAAGCTTTAAAATAAATAAAAATGCAAATTGAAGACCAAGTATGAAAAGTAGTAAAAGTCAATCCCAAAGTTATATTGTGGCATGATTTTGTGTAAAGCAGCTTTGAATAGTGTGGCAAATAGCGGCGACTCATTGTTTATTGGATGATGGAAAGCAACCCTACAATTTTATCTCGTAGGTTTCATCGTCTAGCCTGGTTGGCCTAGAGCATTATGCAGTCACATTTACTTATCTGGAAACATGTTTGTGAATGCAATGCATGAGAGAATTCAAAGAAGACGGAATTGATGTTGGACTGGCGTCGGTCGCTGTGACGGGGTAGGTTTCAGTCCGTTGATTTCGCCCAAGGTAGGGTCCGCAGAGAGGAAAACTCGTCCCCAAACCGGAGAGTTGTGTGGCTTGGCTGCATTGAGGGCTTCCTTCCTTGATGAGAGCGAATTACGCAATTTTACCTCTCTTCCTGCTTCAACTCTTACTGAACGTCTGGCTGATGGTATTTTGTGCATTGGATGGCAGGAAGGCAAGTAGGATAGGAGTATTTAGAGTAAGGAAGGAAGAACGGCTTGATTTGGTCCTTGGATTGGGCACGAGAATAAACCGGGATGGGAAAGCCAGGGTGGGAGGATACTCTATCATCATCCTATTAAAAATTACTATCTATCAGCCTTTTTACTACAAATTCAAGAATAATGAAGTATGTTTAAAGTAATTTGACTCGTACAACAGGCAGCAATGTAATCATTTCATGTTTTCATTCTTTTCCATTTGAAGGTGCTGCTGGTTTAAATTGACTTGGTTGGGATTGTGCCACGGGGGATAGGAATAAAGATCTAGTAACTAAAAGAAAAAAAAACACTAAGGTCACTGCATATTGTAAGGAATTGGGTGAGTTGGTTGGGTAGGTACTGTACATCCTTGAAAAATAGATCTCATCCTTTAAGAAGGTACAAGTAGATGATTCATGTGAACTTGAACCAGTTTTGGTGTTTTTATGAATGAGAACCATGCATTATCGTCATTAATATTTATTTGGATGAGCGATGATGTTTGATTGCCGACTTTGTTGGCTTCTGGTCTCAAACGTTGGCTGGGAACAACCCAACCAGACTAGACTGAACTAGACCGTTGGAAAACTACCCACCCAAAATAAATTGATGGGAGTTCGGCTGGCTCCAGTAGTAATTTTCTCCAGGACGGCCAGGACGGCTTTTTATTTTACTCAATTTCGTCCTGCCTTGGAGCGAATAAGTGTCGAAGAACCAGAAGCCAACAAAACGGATTAGTTTTTCAAACCATTCCAACAAGAAGAGGTAAGCAAAGGTAACTCTTTAGATTTCGGAATTAAGAATTGATGAGATTGTGCTAAAGTAAGGAAAGAAGACGTGGCATGAGATTTCTTCCAGTATGTAAAGATATCTGTATAGGAGTCGTATTAGGCAGAGAGGACGATAATTTGATACTTTGAGGAGATAATGAGAATTAGAAGTTCTCTGAGGTCTTGGATCCACTTTAATTACCTCACCCACCACCCCATGTACTCCAAATAATAGGAAAATGTGTCCTCCGGCGGAGAAATACGCATACAAAACATGCAAGCATTAAACTCATAAATCCAGGCAGGGTAAGAAGAACAATCATTAAACAATTTTCATCGTTTAAGACGAACAAAAAAGCTCAATTTTAATTAACTTACCCCAAATCATGGTCTTATTTACGTGCTTAGTCATTATTGCATAGCAAGAGGAAGGTGTTTCTCATCTAATTCTTTCATGTTAACATTATATCATTGCTATTGTATTATCCATGCTTTGCTATTGTTAAATAGAGTAACTTTTCTTGGACTGAAATTCCAAAATTATTTACGTCAACACGGAAAAGAAGTTGCATTCTTATGTGCGTGTGTATCACTTGCCATTAACAATTTAAATTTCTTTAAATGAAGGAAGCTGTAAAACAGAAGTACTTTTAAAACCCAAATGTCATTGTTTGTAAGCCACAAGACAGAAGCAATTTAAATTCAAGTTTTACTACAACCATAACACCGTCAACAGTAAGGAAGTGATTTCGACGTGCCCTGTTTTCCAAATGACTCGACATTAGCAAGCATCCCAAATCCCAGTTCCAGGATGAGGAAGATGTACATGAGCAAGACTGAGAATAAATTATCCTAATAATTTAATGTCTTTTCTTCATTTTGTCAGCACAAAAAATGTGTGAGTGATGCGTTAGAATAAAAACTACTTGACTTACTGCATTTTACACATTTTTTGTAATGTAGCAATCTCATTTGAAGCAGTCAACTCATGCAATATCTCCAGGTTTCTTGAACAATAAAATTCTCCAAGTTTGAATGAACTTAGCCATTGACCGGTATACATAAAATGCGTAAAAATGTAAAAGTAGCCACTATTATTCATTCTGCTTCTTTTTGTTTATTACTTCTATATAATGAATAAAATGATTATTTATTCCTGAGAAGAACTGTAAGCGTAGGAGTGTAAGTGATTCGAAAATGAAGACCAAATCGGAAGAATGCATCATTCGGATTTCATGCAAGAAATTTTCAAGTCATTTCATTTAATGTAAAAAGAGCAATTTATGCAATTTAGAATTCGACACCGTCTTCCATCAATTGCTATATATGTGTAAGCATGTTATATGCTTTTCGGATCCAATGTGTCCACCGACGCATTAATAACCATCTCGTGCAGTGGTGCAGTTCTTTAGTTTAGTCCCCTCCGCGCTTTTCAATCACTTTTTACGCATCACACTCCATTATTCTTTGTTTCTCCTTCATTTCCTCAACTTTTATGGTCACCAAAATAATATATATTTTCTTTGTGAGTTTATAGAAACTTATTATCATGCAGCCAACCAAGTTTTGTGCAATGGATTGTTCAGTTCCGGGTCCCTTGACTGGACAATCATAGGGGAGCGAAAAATAAAATATAGTTTTAATTTTATCGTAAAACATTACACTACATTTACATTCGACGGATGTGTTTCAACAATATATAACTACGCAGTGCAAGATATTGTAAGCGTATTATATGCTTCAGTTTTTTAACTCCCACTTTTTCCCACATCACATTAAATTGCTACCCCCTGCCTGGTAGGAGATACTCGATCCAAAAAGACCTCCTCCAAGGTTGGATAAATTCGTATGCAGCCCAACTTTTTGAGTCTGGATCTCTAGTTTAATGTTATAGATCTGCCCCGGCTTGGCTACAATTCACTCAATTCTGTAACAAACAATCCAAGCCAAATGCAAAAGTGGTGTGTGTCTGGCAGAAGGGCAGATTTTTCATCCCTTTGCCTTTCCCCCAGCCACATCTGCAACAGAAGAACATTCAGGGCAGGTCTTGGTTCAGTTGGCTCAGCCTGTCAGTCTCAATTTTTAAAACAATATTATTAATTACAAACATACAGTCATCTTGTATAGCACACTCATGTGTTACTTCGACCGACCTAGATTGGATTAGATAAATGTAACTGTATCCCTCTTTTTTTATAAAAAAAAGATTCCATGATCTTACTCGACATGGTTTGTACGAGTAGTTTGATGGCACACAAATAAAAATCTCAGCCACTGTCATGTAAAAGAGTTATACATGAAACAAATTATCATTCCAACTGTCAGATCTAATTTGTTTCCTCTTTTGTTAGTTGCCTCCTTCTTAAGATTGCTTACGTAAATAATGCTACTTTTTCTCTGTCAATTAAAAAAGTATATATGATTAATTTCACATGCTATATAAAAAGATCGTTAATTATAACAGTCACTCATTGTTCAAATTGCTGAACAATACTGTCCGTCTCTGGTATTTGTTCTCTTAATAACAGAGCAGCTAATTAATTATTAATGACCAACCACTACAACTCATCTTTCCCTGCAGATTGACACCAATAACAAACATTCACACCAGTACCTGTCTGCTGCGTTGTCATTTTCTCTGCAAGAATTAATTGTTTAATTCATCTTTCACTCTCTTAATTGGATCTCTGCCATGATGAGATTTTCATCTCAAGATAAGTTAAATATGTGGGATGGATGAAGTGTGATAAAAAATCCAGCAAATGTTGCATTTGACTCCAGCGGAGTCCCTTATGGTTTATGATAAGTAATAGCTAAAGTGTAGTTCATTACTATGTACAGACCTGCATATGTCCAGTAAAGTCCAGTCCAACCCTTTAAATCACATATCCATCCTTCATTTTCATCATCTCCCTCCCGTCGACTTTACAACGCCCGTTCTATTTGATTTTCTCTGACATTAAATTGCATTGTGTTCCTGACTGAAGGATGGATACGGCGAGAAGAATAGAATTTATCTCGCCAGCTAGAATCAGAATCTGTTTCATATGCATGGACTTGAAATTAAATTTTTTCTCCTTGATTAGATTGGATTCGCAGGCACGCCTTTACAAAGTGACTCCACATCACCGGCAACACCATGGCTAGACGACCACCACATCAAACAAGTGACGCTTATGTTGGGCAACTGACTGTATTTATTCGCATTAATGGAGATAATAAAGCTGAACAAATAGGAAGGAACTGAAGGGAAGACCTACGAGTAAGCCGCTGGAATTGGAGGAGTCGAAAAGCAAATTAGATATTACAAATACAATACGAGAGTATGATTGATAAATGGGATTTTTTATCCAGCAACTTTTTGCTCTATAATTTCGTTTATTTCTTCACTGTTTAGTTGACTCATCGAATAATAAAGGTTAATCAACTCTTTGCTTTACAACACTGCATCCCGGCCCGATTGTTGATTACCTTGTGTGATTTATGAATAAATTACTTGCTGCATTACATCAATGCTCGTATTGAATTTTGAGAGATTGTCAATTTTATTTCTGAATCCTTTTCAGTTTTGATGCGGAAATTAATGAGAAAATTGATTAGAATACTATGCTGCCTGAAAAATGTACTACATTTCATATTGAATTTATGATAGATAGAATGTCATGTATTAATTCCATGAATAAATCCCCACTTCACTCGGCTTAAGTCATGTGCATATGTATTTCTAACATGTAAGTAATGCAAGCCATACACATGTATGCTTCTTCAAGTCCTTTGAATATCCAGCTCAACCCGGAGTTTGAATTTTAATTAAATCCAGCTTATTGATATCCATACAAGGTTTTTTTTATTCCTTTCTCATCAATCCTCTTAAGCATCTCGTTACTCGTGTAATACGAGAGTCTGCAGGGGGTTGAGATGATGGTTTATACTTAATTCTGTCATCTTTCGCCTGATCAGCCCCAAAATAATTTGCTTTCATGTGGTCGCATTTGCAATAAAATTTAAATATTCAAAGCAGACACAAAATTTTACTTACCTTATACATCTTGCTGTCATTTTCAGCAATAAATATTCTGGTTAAACGATTAAGAAAGGGTTTAAATCGGGATGCCACTCACTAGTCAGACACATTGAAATCGTTTGCTTGGGTTCATTATTACAAGAAAAATCCACATGTCCGAAATTGCTCACATCCGTACGCGTAAATTTAAAATTCTTGTGTTAATTAACCATCCCCGGAATAAATGGGAGTTGGGTTAATTTAGTTAAGATAGTTGAATTTTAAAGGTCTTGACATGAGACTATAGTATAAAGACATGATTGTACTGTAAGTAGTACTTAATTGTAAGAACAAGCAGTCTTTGTCCATTCACCCAGATGCACTTTATCGGAGAAGGGATGGTTTCAAGCTTTTCAACCAATACTTTCGTTCTACTGTTACTTCACTATATTTGCTGTTTGTTCCATTAAACGATCATTAATAACATCACAAAGATGAAAACATTCATTGTTGGCTTTCAGCGTTGCTGACCAGTTCCAATTTAACAACACTGGACAATGTTTTGACCTGGACTTGGATGGACGAAATGAGTTTTGTTTTCATGGCATGAAAAAGGTTGGTTGTAATTTATGTCCACTCGTATGTCCGTTTGTTTGTCCCTCCCTTTTTCTGTCATTATTTTCATAGCTTTGATGAAATGAATTGAGCTGGCTTTGTTTGTGAACATTTATTACTTTGAGTAGGAGCTTCGTCTCAAGTTTCCAAGTAGGGACCTTTTTCCTAAGTAAAGTGACCCACACTGAGGATATGCTGTATATATGAGTTATTTTCTCATCATGATCAAAATCTATATAGATGTATGAGGCCATACAATGCAGGGAAACCACTGGAAATTGGAAATGTTAAGTAGGGAGCAAATTTGTTTTGATATTGGAAACTAGAATTGGTCGGTCAAGCACAAAGACATTCATTCATTCTGTCTCTCGGCCGATGGACAATACGCAAACCGTTCCAAACGAAATACAATCATAGGGTGAAACTTCAGAAAGACGAGTACATTATGTATTCCGTCGGAAATTAGTTAAATTAAAATTCGGCTCAAAAACACAAACATTTATTTGCCAGTTATACGCTCACACGGTACTTTAATTTGTGCTTCAAGTAATAATTAGTAATTGTTTTGACCCTTCGCCTTTTTGATAGTGTTAATAGGGTTACTGGTAATTTAAGTACAATTTAGCCTTCACCACGCCTCCTGTTCTTTAAATGTTGAATGTCCTCATTCACCTTACGAACACCAGAACTTGTCAAAACCCCATGGGATTATTTTCAAAACGTTCTAAAGTTAAGGACAGACGGACGGATTGACTAAAGATCTAAAAAACGGTTTCGCCTATTACTCACAATAAAGCGAAATGGACAATTAGCTAATGATCCATCCAACTTTAAGAGCCGATGGCCAGAAGGTCGCGGAAGAGAGATGGACATTGCCGGAAGCAATAATGCATCAAATTGAACTTTTGTTCGGAATTTAGAAATGAGACTAATCGAAACTTTTGCAGAACAGAAGGATTTACTTTTATTTTCTCCAAGAATTACACAATTTCAGTTACAATTGGTTTATTTCTATGCAGTTTCCGTTTTCTGAAGCAACTACCTTTGATTTGAGGTAGCCATCATTACGTATGCATTGCACCGACTCGCACCGTTTGATGAGAGATTATTTTGTCAGATTAGATAAGAGTGACAAGCAGAATTTGATTCGGAATCTGGACTCTAATTCAACTCCCAATAGACATAAATGGGAAACAAGCGACCTTTTAAGCCGGCCGTCAGCTCCAATTAAGCCGGATGTGTGGACACGTAAATAAAACATGCTCTGCTCGTTTTATTGATGGAAACAAGGAAAATCGTATTATGCATGTCCTACCCCCTGCATAATTGTATTTCATTGCAGCAATGCAACAAAGATCAGAGGGAGGAGAACTAAGGTTGGGATTGGGAGTAAATGCGGAGTAATTATTCTTCTCAATCCGGCTTCGATTCAAAACTTTTCGGGATGTGAGTTGGACAAATCAAGCCAACTTGCTAAGGGTAGGAGGGGACTTTACTCCTAATAAGTGCGCACTAACACGTGTCTCTTTTGAACATAAATATCGCTCATTTAACTTTTCACTCTACTTATTGCTATTTCTCTGCTACTTGCCATTTCCTATGGATAAGTGCACATTGCCTGTTAAGGGACAAGTCCAAACATTAAAGACCAGCGTCCAATACCGTACGGCATCCTGTTTATCCAGGGAGTGGGTTGAATCCATGTTTATTATAACCGCTGGATTATTTGTTTTTTTTAATTGAAGTGAAGCGAATACTTCGAAAGCCTGATTTGTTTCAAACCGCAGATACGGTGTAATATTTTTAGTAAATAAAATATGTTAACATAACCACGCATCTAACAATGTACCTATATTGATGCTTTCATGCGTGGATAAAAAAAATTAGTAAATCCTATTATCTACCATCATAAACATGAACGATACAGAAAAAGCTGGCTCCAAAAATAATTTTTCTCGAATAGATAATATAAATTTTAGGAGTTTATTTCCTGTAACAGTTTTTACGCTCATCTTTCTATGAAGTATGTGAACAGAGTACATTTATTACTTAACCTAACTAATTTTTTAAGTGATTTTGAACAGGAAGAATAAATAAAGCACCATGCATAAATTGAGCTGCTATATTTTTATAAAGTAGGAAGATTCGATCAAGTGCACAGCAAACAAATCATTCCAAATCCTTTGTATTCTAGCCTTTTAGACAAAAACGAACAGTGCATTCAGGTATATTGTAAGTATTACATTGAAACACTTATTTTGAATGATGGAATATTATTTTTTAATGAATGTAATTAACTAAACAGGAATAATTTGGATCATTACTCAATTAAGGCAAGAAGTATAAGGTCGAGAATAAGGTACAAAAACGTTGTTCTTTAAATTAGGTATCACAAATGAGGGACTAGACTAAATGCGCCGCATAAAGTTATTACTCAAAATATGCTAATATACAAACGAGACTTCCGTTGACAGTAAATGTATAATTTTCAGACTCAAAAACCAAGTTCATACGATTTTCTTAGGTGCTCGCACTTGTTAAGTTACGATTTTTTTAAATGTTTGAATCACATCAATATTGCACTAGCACACTAAATTTAATCACATTACTTAAATTAAGTTTATTTATATTTTTTGAACAATTTCATTATTTGTCAATTTTTATTGCCCGTACGCTAGATATTTAAATTTTGGCAATTCCTTTCATTCTCGTACAAGCACTTCAAGTAAGAGATTCGAATATCTAATTTTCTAAGAAAATAGATGAAAATTCTGAGCTCTACGTTGAATTGAATTTCAACTAAACCCATGAGAAGACGATTTAACGGAGACTACGATTTAACGATTTAACAACTAGTAAATAACTTAAAACTACGGATTCATGCATTGATGTAATGAGCAATATGGAGGATTTGCGACTTCCATTCCGGCTTTATTAAAGTCCACCACCACTCCTGTCGACTGTAATTTTTGACCTGAGTAGTCGCAGGCGTTCTTCTTCCATTTCTGCCACTCTTGCAAACCGAGAATTGACCACAGCACCGGATTTAATGGCAGACATCATCTGTAATTTTTGCAATGTTTTGTTTTTGTAAATTCAAGCTAACAACAGCCTCTCAAACCAGGGACTCGGGAAACTTACTGCAAGATATTCATCAACTTCAACTTGTCCATTGCGATTGGTATCCAATTCTTTAATACACCAAAATATTTTATAGCTTATCCCTTAACACTAAGTTTGGTAATATAAATTAAACACACCCTTAAGGATTTCATGCAAAACTTCTCCGGGGACATCTTCGCCTTGATTCTGTAAAATGAATAAACATGTAATCTGCTTATCTTTTTAATTTGCTTTTTTGCTTGCCTTTAACGACCGTCGAATATCATTGATTGTTATGAAGCCCTTTTTCTCCTGATAAAAAAATTAAAATTATTTAAAAATTATTTAAAATTACAATAATAATTTCAAGATTATGGACACATCTGACACATTGTCTATATTAAAACCTTACCTGATCTATTGATTGGAAGCGTTTAACGTACATATCTCTCTCCGACTGACTCAATTCCACAGTGATTGCTTCTGCCCTCGTATTTTCACTGACTTTCATTCCCATTTCCGTTTCAATAAACTCGATCGCCATATCTTGTTGTTTCTGAAGTTTTCAATTTAAATTGTAAAAGAGAAAATGTTTATATAAAGTTCTCTGCAGTAGGATATGATGCAACGGACCTTCTTTTCTGCTGCTGACCATTTCAGTTCTTCGCCCATGATTTCGACCACAGTGTCCAAGGCTTCGACGGCAGCCTGAGCATTCAGGAATCCAATTCGAGTTCGTCGGGCAATAATGTCCACTGCAGTTTGTGCGTACTCTTTAACGGCATACCGAACTTCTGCATCAATGTATGGAAATTCTGTATGAAGACGCTTCCCAACTACTGGATATCTTTTTCCTGTAAGAGCAGACAGTTTCGCCACAGAAAACGCACGATCGCCATAAGTATTGGCTAAATGTTTGGCAACTTCTGGTTCCAAACCCATGTCCTACAAATCCATATGAATCCCATGGACTTAGCAATGTCTTAAACTGGTGGTAATAGAATGTTTGGCCAAATAAGTAGATTGTATACCTGTACTAAACGAATATAAAGCGTTGGAGACCAGCCATGAGCACCCTCCAACAATAAGCCGTCAGTTTGACTGGGACTGGTTGTCTGCAGATTGGCAGCTACAATTGTAATAAGAACAATATTAAAATTCCAAGTTTGGATGATTTAGAATTTATTAAATTTTTAAACCTTTAACAGCAGCATCGACTGCATGAATTGCCATTGCTCGGTAAGTGGTCCTAAAGTACATACAAAAGATAACTACCATTTTCATTTGTTACCGATTTATAATGTTACCATTTTCCTCCAGCAATCGTTACAAGCCCACCTAAAATTTGTCGAATAAAAAAAGTAAGAGAAGGTATTTTAAAAGGGAATTTAATAATCTTTTTTAATAACCTGGGCTGACATGGACGATATGATTTCTAGCTAAGGATTGGGTATCAGGTTTATTGGGATCAGATACAAGCGGCCGAATTCCAGACCAAGCGGACAGAACATCTCCTCGTCGAACTGCAAAATGAATAGCAGTAAAATAAATCACAAATACTGTACAGAATTAATTTCAATAGCGTTGCATACCCTCTAGATCGGGATTTAGATAATGTTTTACTTCGTGCAGAATGAAGGAAATATCTTTTTCAGTAGGTGCCGGACTGTGTGAAACGTCACAAGGCGTGTCAGTTGTTCCAGCTAAGAAATACAAAGACGGTTAGGATGTATGATTAGGGTTATAGCATATAGAATTGTAACATACCAATGGTCAACTTTTCCCACGGGAGGAAGAAGATAACTCTACCATCGGAAGTATCAGGATCAAGTAAGCCCATTTCTTCAGGACTAGAAAAAATACATCAAATTACATCAAATTATAAGCATTAATTCAAGTTTTTAGTTCCTTGGTACTATGTGCTAACAAGGTACAGAGAAGATATCCATTTCTTATGGACTTCTTCAATAACGTGCGATAAGAAATAAACATTGAATTTTGCAGAAGTCAAGTACAACCATATCTCACGGGCATGTAACTAGAGACCTAGTTCACATGTAACGATCTATTTCTGTGTCACCGGATTGCGAAAACTATCTGTGCACAAATAAGTGTCACCAAGCAGTCATGAAAAGGTAATGGGAAGTCGAGCATGAATTCAGTTTATGTTGTAAAGCTGTTAAATAAACCGACCAAATTAAATAAAGTGTGACAATGAAAGCAAACAAAGTCAAGACTACTGCAGAGTTTACATTGAATTTAGTTGGTCATGCTGAACAAGAGGAAAGTTAATTGTTTTGGACAAAAGGATTTAAGAGTGAAGGCGCTGAATAATCAGAGATAATCCATTCAATGGAATTTGGAGTTTTGTTTAATTCTTCCCTTGATTTCATTTCCTCGCCTTCCTCCTCTTCAAATGCCTCTTTAAAACTTTACTTAAAACAATACATCTCTCTAGCAGAGCAGGACGCCAAAATATTGAACAAAATACCTACTTCAGTCCTAACTTTATTTCTTAAAACTAAACCGAGGTCTACTACGTGCCACTGCAACTATTTCACAGATACTTTACTCCCATCTGACTTCTAGTAAAGTAGCATATTTATATTATTCTTGATAACGGGATCAAATTACAGTTTTATGTGATTCCTCCTCCCCAGTCCGCAAAAGCCATAAAACATCTGTTGCCAAAATTCTCCATGTCAAACCAAGAAGAATAACTTTTGTAAAATCCCGATTTTTGTTGCTTTTATAGTCCATATCTCAGTCAGGATTGATAACAAAATCATGCACAAAAAGGCGAAAAAGTTTAACTCCAACGCAACCCCTATACACCCAGGAAAAATCAGAGTCAACCAACTTTTTCAACGTTTCCTTCTGATACTTTTATTTCTTTCAAACTTTCCATCCAACTCAGAAGCTCAGCTCAGTTCTTTCTACTCTCTAGTTTCAAGTTTAGACAATAAAAACAACGAAACTTCAAGTGCAAGTGCAAAAATAAAGCGATCTAGCAATCTTTTTTGGGAAAGTGGTACAAAATCTCCAATTACATCCTATTGGACGGGTGGTAGTTTGGAATTGGAAAGAAGTCAAAGCGGAAACGATGCTTTAACTCTGCCACCGAGTCCTGTAATATCTTTATCGGAGGAGAAAGTGGAAAATTTAACATTTTTTCAATCCTTACTAAGAAGCATTGCAGCCACCCGTGTAAGAGAGGAATTGGCAGAAATTTCCTCCCACTGGGCAAATACCGCTCGGTACGTCGTTTCGTCAAAATACAGTGAAGTGATTCATTTGACAAGGAAAGCCCATGCAGCTCAACTTGAGAGCTTGCAAAAATCTTCCATGGCCCAACTACTGAATGATGCTGTGTCGAAAGCTAGTCGAGTTTATCACTCATCACGTGCAAGGTATGAAGACATGGCAAGGGTTTTGCATTTTACAAGTTTTGGCGTAAATACTGAAAGTTTTTATTAGTCAAAACTTGGCGTTGACTTACTTCCTTTGTTTGACGCTGAAACCTAGATTATGTTTTGTTGCTTTGTTTAATACAATTTTCCTCTGTTATATATAAACAGGCTCAAAATTTTAGAGACGGCTCAACATGCAGCAATGCATAGCGTGGAACTAATTGCGGAAGCACTTTCTTTGGTACAACAAATTTTTTTGGTTCGAGATAAATGGGCACGGGAAGAACGGGCAAGAGCTTTCAGACTCTCTACTGAGTATTTGAAAAAAGTTCTAGAGGATTTAAACGCAACTTTGGAATTTGCACAAATTGCGCATTCTGTCGTGGATGAGATGAAATAAATTTGCAGTCGTCACAAAGATACAACATGAGACTCATGAATACTAATCTTTTACGGGAATTAGATATACAGCATCGGCGGAGATATACCGCATCCCATGAGACAGATACCCTTATCCACAACCGCAGTAACTCGAGTTGGGATTTCAGTGAAACTAACTATGCCACTTGCAAGTTGCAAACTTTCTCCAGATGAGTGAAGTCAAGAGAGGGAATGGCTTACAAGTCTTATGATATTGGCTCTACAACCACAACCTACCGACCAACTCAATATCATCCAATTTTTACTATTTTTACACATTTCTTTCTGCCAATTCGGTTTAAAATCGTTTGCATTGATAAAATACGAAAGAATCTGGAAAAGTGAGGAAATAATAAATTGGGCTTCTTTCAAACCAAACATCAGCCAGCCCACGTCGAGGACAAGCCTGGAGAAAGACTTATATAAGCCGCACAAGAAGACATTTCAGTACTCCAAAGTCCTTGACAGATCGAATCTCTTCCTCCGTGCATGGTTAACATTTATTTTTTGGATGATATTAGGTATGCAAATTTCAAAAACATCCCGCAAGACACGAAACACAATTTATGGGACACGTATCTACTCCGCATAAGTATCGATCGTCCTAAAATATAGACTTTACGTGTAACTCTTTGCTGTTACAGTACGTACCTGTAGTATCCAGGGAGCACGATGTGGACACCGGATGATGGACAGCAAATGTTTGACACCTAAAAAAGTAAAGAAATTTTTCGAAAGATTTAGAATTTCCAATGTATCTTTGAATGTCGGGATGCACAAATTCATGGAATAGTAACCTTTTGATCATCCATCCTCCGTATAGCATCGGTAAATGGGCCAGTAGCGTTGATAACGCCTTAATTATATAATTAAGGCGTTATTATTTTGCATTATAATTATTATTTTTTCATTATTTTGACATTATTTTGCCCTGACATTTTGCCCTGACATTGAACTCCTTTCCGGTGATTTCGTCACGTAATTTAGCACCCACGATACGTTGAATGCCTTCTAGATCCTAGAACCAAATCCAAATTGACCTTGACGTGGTTGACAAATCATTGATTTATTAAGCAATTATCATACCCTTTCCTTTATGAGATCTAATACTTTGGTGTGATTGGCGATTGTTGCACCGAATCGGGTAGCCGTTAATGCTAGCGTTAAGTTCATCCTAGCATCATTTTGCTGACCTGATTAAATTGCAAAACACGCAAATTCATCACTACAATTTAACTCATAATACAAAATAACTTCCGTTCAGCTTATCAAATTTAACTCACCATCATAGTAGACTAAGGCTCCGCACAATTTATCTTAATTTCATTAACATTTAGCATTTAATTTTTATTTCATTAACATTTAATTTAATTTTAACCGACCTTTACGAAGCATAGGGAAGAGCTCCAAGGCTCTTTCTTTACTTAAGTAGTATGAGGATTTGATACATTTTTTCCCAGCCACAAAATCATAAGCCTTAAAATATTGGAAAAAACATTTATTTTTGAATTTTTGAATAAAAGCTTAAAAGTCATAAACCATGCACGGGATATCAAAATATGTCCAAAATCGTAAGCCAACCTTAATCCCGGCCCTTTGAGACAAGAATAAAATTGCATTTGTACTTTTCTCCATAAATCATAAAATATGTGAAAGCATCATTTACCAGTAGTAAGGAACCAAGTACCATCTAAAGTCAGCAGCGCCACAATAAATAAATCACATTAAGTCATTCTTCCACGGGATTAATAAAATGAAAATAAAATTCGTACTTGTAAACCGGAAGCATAATTGGAAGTGGATAGGCTAGGTGAGGGGCAATTTGTAGCAGATTTGCTCTTTCATGTAGAGCTTCTTTGACCCTTTTATATAATGACGGTGAAAATAAGTAACACTTGCTCACTTACATACGGTATCACATCACTTACATGCGGTACTGTTCTATATCAAACTACCGTTAAAAAACGGTAAAAACATTATCATAAAGTGTTCAAAGTATTGCTTAGAAAGTTAAAATTTGTTGACATACTCCCATGATAGCCTTCTGAAGGTAACGGACGCCTCCATGGATAAGTTTTGTAGAACGGCTTGACGTGCCCGAAGAAAAGTCATCCAATTCCACTAACGCAGTTTTAAGGCCTGCAAAGAAACCATAAAAACTTTGTGTTGACACCTGAATATGTGTTATATGCGACAATGCGACAATGTGTTATTAAAATGCATAAAACGGAAAAGCAACACATAAATTATTCCATTCATGCATGTTATGGTATTCAGTAAACTTACCTCGGGTAGTTGCATCCAACGCACATCCGCTGCCTGTTTAAATTATTTTGCAGAAATGAAGTTTTTGAATTACATGAGGGGTAACCAGTGTATTTACATTTATATTTTACAAACCTGTCGCACCCCCTCCAATTATCAATAGATCAAATTCCTCCGTCTCTAAACTCTTTAACTGTTCTTGACGAGTTGGGAGGGGCCGTTTTGGTCGAACATTTAAATGATTCATGTCCATCGAAACGGGTGCCCATGCCTGTTTGTAATTTTGCAATTGATGAAAAAATCATTTTTAGTTGAGCAAGCATACTATTGATATGGGACAAATGCATAAAATTGCAGGAAAACGCTTACAGAGGCCGGTTCTTCCATCATCCATGTCGCAATTACGTAGCCTCCTCCCACCGCTGCAGCGGCTGACCCATAGCCTAAAACTCGGCGAAAATTTCTTACGAAAGACATGTCGAAGTGTTAGACAGTCACTGACTTATTAAACTTAGTTTTTGATTGACACCAATTTTGCACAGAGGACAAATGCGTTAAATGGACGTAACGCAGCTATTCAAGTCCAATCACACAAAGACAGGGCAGATGAGCTAAATTGAACCAGATATATATGAAATGAACGAATATGAGAAAAATGTATGTAGAACTGAACAAACGTGATACGGTGGCAAGTCTTGCTTTTGTAAAGCAATACAGTGTCTGTTAAATTGTATCACGATACGTAACCCATTTTATTGTATCGATATCCAACTTTATTTGATTAGATTCTGCATGCACTCAGTTTCAGTTTCAGTTGAGTCTTGGCAAGAAGAATCCTTAAAAATCCGCAACGGGACGATTAAAAGCAGCCAGGCGAAAAAAGAAAGAACTCGGTGGCTTGCCTGGATCTGAAATCTCGTTTCGTTGAATTCACAACTTCGCAAAGTCACAGGGAGTGGATTTCCTTTAGTTGGCTGCTCTCCTTCCCAAGAGAATTCTTTTTATATCCAACTCTTTTTCATCTAAATGATATCTCTCGAGAATCCTAGCAAAAGATAATGGAAATGGCAAGTGGCTCCCTTGTCTTGTCTTGCAAGATGTTGTTGAGGATGTTTCGACCCTTACCCAAGAGAAAGTAACTTCCTCTCTGTTTATTTTTATTTGTAATATATTCAGTTCAACTGAAATACTCTCAAATTACTATTTTTCTCGGTTTACTAAAGGGCATTATGTAAAGAAAGTATTGACTTGATTGTTAATTGACCACCCGGAAAGAACTCCAAATCAAACTCCTTTGTTAAAAACTGCACGAGCCACTAATCACGTACGTGCATGTACATAAGTATGTGTTAATATGAAACCAACTTACATGAAACAAATCGCCAATGCAGTTGGTTTTACGAAAAGTCAAGTTCAAGGACGAAGACTGTATACATGAATGCTGACAACATGCCAAACTGCAGAATAGAGCACAATGTAATTGGAGACACATACAGATAGGGTATTATAAGTGTTATTGCTAAGTCTACATCCTTGAATGTTGCTTTGGAACAGTCTGCACTCTAAAGTCTTACCGCATTGGATCTGCATGTATCACGGAATTTATTTACTATGCAAAACTGGCATTAGTTTTCCTGAAGCACATATGTAAAACTAGTTCAGCAGACACCAGTAAAATATTATATAAAATGGTACTTGATTTAGAAATGTCGTATGACATTATTTGTTCGTATGAGGACGAGTATAGTCAAGTGATGCTATGTTCCACAATATTCTCTTTAATCGGTTTCGGACTCGGAACTTTCCACTTTTACTGCAAGGAAGCTGAAGCGAGGACAGTAAAATCCAACCAGTGCAAGTAACGAGCAAAGTCCAGCAACACTTGAAATGGAATGAACTGCGTATACTGTTGATTCTGATGTATAATACAAGAAATGGATTCTTCTGGAGAAATGGAATAAAATCCGAGTATTTGCTGGTGATCATGGAAGAACTACAGCTGAACTGGAAGGCCTGGAAGAAGGATATGGACTTTTAATACGAACTTGGAGGTTTTGACCCTACACGGCAAAATTATACGACACTTTAACTGCCTGGAGCCTTACACGATGCTTGTACTTACCCTGCGCAAACACATCATTCTTTAGTTTACTTTCCCAGCTCAAAAGCTGGAAAAAAGGACATTTTTCAGACTGCTGGTTCGTGCTAACTTAAGTGTCCACATATTTACCTTACGGTGACAGGCGCAATTATGTGTTTGTATATCTGATTAACCTCGATAGAGTAGGTAAATGTCTCAGACTCCTAATGGACGCATGACAGCAATTCAATGAATACTTCAATCCTTACGGACCAAATTCAAAACATTGTTATTCACTGTCTTTATTCTGTTGAGTATATTTTTGCCCTTGAGATATTTCTTGTACTAGTATGTAAACGACAATTTGAACAGTTTAAAATGGGTATGGTTGACCATGTTTTCCAAATTCAATTAAGTCCCATCAAGATACAACATCTGCAACCTTCCTAATAAAACTGAAGCATAGTTTTATTAACTCACATAATAATCTCAATATACATAACTAACTAAATCAATTGAATTACTATTTATTTAAATGGTACCAAAAATAGAGCTCTTAATCTCATAATTCAACTATATTCAGCTCTAAACGATAATTTGAATGACAAGTAACAAATAAAACCCTTGCACTCCACTTCCCACATACGGACCATTCCCAATCAAATTACTCTTTTAGCACAATTAACACTTTTGTTTCAGGAAAACTTTTCCAGGAGAAGCCTAGCCAAACCATTTTTAACTCCTCATATCCACTCACATCTAGAAATGTGCACTTGTATCAAATACATTCCTTAATTAAAAGCTTGTATTTGCTTTCTTTTTCGCAACAACAATACCAAAAAGAGGCAAAATTAATCATCCAACATTGATATACTGGACTAAAATTGCATTCAAATACGTACCCTAATACATGCATCCACATAATTTCATTTTTCCCATCAGCATCAAATATGCGAAATCCGTGACTTGTACACGGTTCTTTGTGACTCGGGAGAAAGTGGAGGCACGCATTTGTCGGGAGTGACAGTAACCAATATTTGAGGAATACGGTGCAGAGCGGGAGAGAAACCGGGTTCACAACAAAAACAAGCTTTTCTCCCCTCCAGTCGACGCTTCTTCTGTTCTCAGTCCGGAGTTTCCAAAATTTCTTCCTCCATTTATTTGTGGACACATAAAATATTCTCCTTATTCTTATGGGAAAGGCTAAGCTTGGAATCTAATGGATGAGGGTAAGATAACATTTTGTCACATTTTACTGAGAGTTCTTTAGTCTCATTAGTTTCAGGAATTTCATAGGATTCATTTATATGCACATATAGTGTGGTCCATGTGTAAAGAAATTACATGAATGAACGTCTATCCTCTTTTTATGTGGGTGGGTGTGGGCCATGGAGTTTTGTTTTAATAAGTGATATGGATTGATTAGGTTAGTTACTATCCAAATACCTAGAACGCATAGGATGGTTGAAGAATGAACAATGGGAAACCATAAAAATGTAATAAAATGAATTTAGTTATTATTATTTTTTGAATCAATTGATCGATCAATAACCCGACAGCTAGGATCATTCAACTTATTTGAGATTAAAAGTATACGCAGCTTTCTCCAATGGAACATTTGTGGAATGTATTATTGATCTAATTAATGCATTTATTTTTTGTGTTACAGGTTGGAAAGGTGGTCACAAAAAATCAAGTTCAAGACTGATAACATTCTCTGGAATCTCAGTGACATTTACGCTCAGAATATTGTTGGACTGAATATAATTTTAAAATGCTGCACTGTAATTGTGTATCCTCAGCAGAATGTCAGTATTATCCATTGATCTCAGTGACTGAACAATTTTGCAAGTTCACCACAACCGTGATAGCCTCGTATCCTGCTCCAGTGGCACACTTTTATGAATATCGTGAATTCTTTGAGACTTCTTATTGTTAAGTAACTATTACTTCAGAATTGTTTTGTGATAATAGTGTTTAGAGATTGTTTAGTTTAGTGGTAGTCCTAGATTACATACCATTGTCTTTCGTCAAGGGGCATTATTAACACCCTAAATTAATTCTCACGACACCTGAACAGTATTCATTTAATTCTTCCTTGGCTGTTGGATAAAGCCTTAAAGTTTGAAACGTCAACGTTTATTTTTGAAACGTTCCAATGTGTTGATCTCAGAGACATTAAATTGGCACAAAAAGAATCTTATTTTTATCAATTTATCATGTGTTAATGTGAACCTTGTACTTACTGTATGTACTGAGTAACATTTGAACAAACAATGCCAATTAAAACATCTCAAGGAGTAGAAAAGACGGAGGAGTACGCCAACGGTAAGAAGTCCGAACCGGCTCCGCGGATGCCTGATATTGCTGTAATTGCAGTCGTGAAGAAAATGGGTGGACTGGGAGAAGGATCCACGCGGAGGTTAGTTGATTCATTTGCTTTATCTCATTTTGTTGTAGTAGACCAACAATTTTGAAAATAACATAGCACAATCAATAATTGTCTTATAAATTAGATAAAATGCAAGGAACGTGATGGTACGAATTCAGTCTTAGAAATTGGTTGAAGTTTGATATATGACATTGTCAGTCGTTTTGGTACTTATGTAACTTTCTTTTCACAGGAGCATTAAAATATTAAGCCTGCAAATATCTCCCTCCATGTTGCTCTAATTGTCGGAGCTGTGCACTTGCGTGCCCGTGAATATGTGTGACAAACTCTGTGCGCCATCGGCATGCCAAATGCTGAATTTCATACCTGCTATGGTCGGGATAATGGTATATTTACTTTTCGAACACTCTGCAAACAATTTATTTGATCCCACCTTATCTAGTGAGGATCAATTTCAAAATGGAAAATAAGTATTTTAATCTTCCAATTATTATAGTTTTTAAGGAGGTTTTAGAGTGGCTTTATTTGATAAATCAATATACCTGAATCGCTTCTAATAACACAATGAGATAAATAGTGCTGAATCAAATAAGCAAAATAATGTTCTCCTTGAGGTTTGAACGAAGTGAACTTTACTAAAGCAGAACACGCATAGAGACAGAGTAGCTTAGCGCACTAATATTGATCTCGGAAACGGAGGAAAGACAGAACGATGTCTCAATGTGAAGTAATTTTAGCCGGGCTGTGTTCATTAATAAGTGATGGACAGTTTTAGATTGCCATTTTACTTGCTTTGGCTTCCAGGTTTTCATCAGTCAAAGCTTGTGTTAATGCTACTGCCGTTTGCATGTTGACATTTTAATCCAATCTTCAGTGAAGTTTGGAATTTTTATATTTTGACATCATTTCAATCACACATCAAGCATAATTTCAACTTTAATGAGTACAATATATTTCTTCCACTGGCGGTAATGTTTAGATTGAAATTTTTGTAATTTTATGGTACACTACGTTAACTTGCACTCCGGCAAAGTGTCAATTGCCGTGTATGAGATTACGCTTATGCCAAATAAATGTATTAATAATCGCAGAACTCTGGCATTTCTACAGTCGAACACTTTGTCCCATTTCACTCACACCGCGTTGACTGAAAGACTGATTCATTTGGCGAAATTGCAAATATAATGGCCTTAATCAACCCACATAATGACTTCCAGATAAGTTATTGATACAAGGTCTCAGCACGAATGGAGACGTCAATGCGAGGTGGCGTTATAAGAAAGTTAGATTCAATAATATTGAGTGCGACTATCCGTAAACCTCTTTTGTGGAGAAATTTGCCAGAAATGGATGAAAAGAGCAGAAAAGAGATACACACTTTCCCCATCGATGGACTTCAACCTGAGAATCTGGAGTATTTAGCTCAGTGTTGGTTGAATTGTGCACTTTCTCAGTCAGTCTCATTTTCAAGGTTCGTGTTGATAACATAAGCCACTTCTATTTTGTCGGTTCGTGATTATCACATTTGGTGTGCTTGAGGGCCGGATAAGGAAATCAACCTTGTCCTTGTTAGCCCGGTTGGTTGGACCTAGTGGCAATCCCGAAGTCGCATGTCGGTTTTTTGATCAGTTACTGGAATTCTGGGTGTCACCGGTTGGCTCTCGTGGACATCGCTCAGTTTAAAGGAAGAAATTGCTGATTGTGTCACCGCTTCTGACCAGCTCTCGCGTATTGTGTTTGCTTAGTAAACACGTGAATTTCCTACTCATTGTGTGGTGCTGTGATTATTTGCTAGTGGGATTGTTTTTTTAGTTGCTTTATTTGTGTCTTGTGATTACTAAAAGGAGAATCTACATACAGTGCATTTTTACGTTTCATTATTTTGTTGGAAATCAACTAATCGCAATATTTATAGTCCAGTCCACCTCAAACTTTCTCCATTGTGGTCTTGCCAAAAACAAAGATCATTTTTTACCTACTTCGGATTCATTATTAAAAATGCATCTGCGCTTTGCATTCCATATCTTATTTTCTTTTCCTCAGTCAGTCGCGGTGTGCCGTTAGCCCTGGGCTCTGTCAATCTAATAGAGTTGTTGAATATTTTTGTGTTTCGAGATTGTATTTTAAGGGATTCTATATTGAGGATTTTGTGTTGCTTCTGGTTTTAGAGGCTAAAATTTTAGGCTGAGTGAGGGTTGGGGGCTAAAGATCTAAATGCGTCCGTCATTTCCGTCTGCCAGCAGAGAGACGCGAGCGATCAAACAGCGGATCGTATCAACTCAAAATTTTGTGTGAAGCATTATATCTAGGTATAGAATAAAACAAAAACTTAGATATCAAATACAGTAAATAAGAGAATAACCCAATGAATACAGAATGATTGATTTTTTAAATGATTTTCATAGAAAAATTCTTCACTTGGCTTATGGAATATCATAATAGATATATGAATATCATGGGACAGTGAGACTTGGCTATAGGATCTCAAACTCTTAGGCAAAAATAAAACATCTAGGCTAGAATCCCCTCAATATTACAACTCTAGTGGTCTTGTCTTATGCTCAAAACAGACAGACGGACAAAACGTTCACGTAAACTACCCCCATCACAAAGTGAAAGCTTCGGTCGTGCTCGAAACTAATTTGGTACTATTACCCTACGGGCAACGAATTGATGAATATACTTATTTCTGAAGGACAGATAAAAACCTTGGATAGCGTTTATTCTTTGTGTAGGAGGACAGGATAAATCAGAATGCTGCATTTATAAATTTAAACTTGTTATATCATCCTGCGAGACGTCGGGTTAAAGTTCTTGTTAGCGACAAGTGTTGGATTTTGCTTGCAATTAAAGGACTGCATTTTCGAACTCTTTCAAGCTGGGGAAGAATAACAATAATCCGACCGTGAAGGTGGTTGTATCACCACCGACCATTCCAGTATGCGACTATCACTTGTAAGTGAAATTTTTGTATGTTTGATAATCATGCATAACCTAACCTATATGCCGCACTTATAGTTGTTTATTTGGCGACATACAATTCAGAAATTATGATTCGCGGTGATAAATAGTTTTTGTTGGAAATTAAAATGTGATTAAAATGAAGGCAATTAGTACCAAAGTGAAGTTCTTTCTGAAATTGGCCTTTTTGGAAGTTCGTACTTAACACTTTGGTGAAAGCAAAATCAATCATGCAGATATCAATGGCAAAAGTCGCATTGTAATAGTAAATTAACTTGAGACTCTTTTAAGTTGAAAATTTAGTGGTTGGAAGGAAACTGAGCTCTAATTGGCTCTGTCATCGAAGTTTGTTGAAATTGATTTAGTTTTTTTACTTTGCGTTTTTTCGGTGTTACAGTATGTCATTCGTTGTAAATAATTTCTGTATCTAATCTAATCTATAACTAAAATTATGAAGCCATTGAGGTTGCGGTCAAATCAGTCCAAGTAAATTGGCTAGATTTAATTTGATACTGAATGTGTTCGACTTGTTTTTGCATCGACAACCTGCGGGATGAAAATACTTTTTTGGCATTTAGTGACAAGTTGTTGGGATTGAAGGGAGGTTGTGTTTAAAACATTTTTAATATTTAGACACCATGGAGTTCGGGCAGAAATTTAGCTCAGCTTACCCACCTCAATCTCATTTCAATCTATTAATTACAGTTTATAGCTGGCCACGATTTGGAAGCGTGGAGCATGTGTTAACTACCTCCATGGACCCGTTTGAAGATTTTTTTTCAGTTTAATTTTGAGAAAGGTTTTATTGCCAATGGTGCGAACTACTAAGTTTGCATTTGTCTGTAGCTCAGTTTGACCTTGACTACCAGTTATTGATAGTTCAGTTAATCTATAAGTATTTTCAAGTTTCATGAAAACTTACATTACTTTCCACTGTACGCGGACAAAGATTTAGGAAAAGCTTATTGCCCTCTAAGTATGTTGTCAAATGTTAAAATCTTCTTAGTAATTTTGGTCCATTGAACGTAGTGTATTTTTTCGGGATGATTAAATAAGATGTTAACGAACTCTGCTCCTTATACCTACTGCGTGAGTTATCCTTATGCTAACATTTGTTGAAATAATTTTAACCCGTACCATGCTTTCCCGTTGTGTTCACATACATCAAGTTTCTTGTTGACCCTGGTCCAGAGATTGTTAATTGTAATCAGAGTGTCAACCTCAACCAGCACCAAGATTATACTTATTGCAGGTTATTTATGCATCACGCTGTTTGATTAAGAAATTGTATAGATTTGCATAATTTAAGATTACTCATACATAAACCAACCATCCACTGTTTAATTTCAACCATCATTTGAGAACTATTATATACTTACATTTACAAATTCGACCAAGCATCATTTTTCTTTGTCATACATACAGTCAATTAAACCTTCACTTTTGCCCTTCTTTTAGTGTTTGATCCACAGCTTCACTCGAAATTTGAATTCTGGGAAACATTATTATTCATTTTACTGTCTGACACAGCATTACTTTTTCTAACGTTTGTAACTGCGGTAAAAAATGAATACCAAGAAATTGTAGGCATCTCCGGGTTCTGTAATGCTGATAAAACTCCCAAGTGACTTCCGAGATATACGAGTACATATTTTATACCAAAGTGGTTGCTCATAGAATATTCCGAATTTGAATTCATGAAATTCCTGAGAATCCAAACCAATTTATCATCATATTTCAGATGATCAAATTAGTTTAACATTATGAGGCAGATTACTTAACAAAACAACTCTTCAGAACTTAACATTTTTTTAATTATACATATTATTTATGAATACCCAGTATCGTCAGATATTTGTTACGATCTGTATCGTATTGCCACTTGCTTTGTGCAATTCAATTCCATAACATCCAACGCAGTTAAGTGCTTATTTACTTCCTTTTATGCTGACTCAGCATAACATACAGATCAAAATATCATGCATCAAACCAAAATGTCAGTTAAAAACAGCGAGAAACCAAAACAAACCCATACAAAATTTCCAAGGGTTCATCTTATGAAGGAAAATTCTGCCGAGCACAGTGGTGTGAATAACAATGATAACAGTTGCAGCAGTGGGAGCAGTTCCAACGCAAGTTTGCAGCTTAACGGCAATAGCCTTACAAAGAACGCGAGTTTTATTGAACTTGAAAAAACCCCGAGGACAAAATTGGTGAAATTTTTGTAAGTCTTAAGTCATTCAATTAGCATTTACTACAAAAAAAACAAAAAGAAAGTTTGCAAGGTAAACGAGGCTGATTGATAAAGTCTCAACCTATTAAAGTGCATAACACAGATAATATTAAATTATTAACCCCACACTCCAAGGACTGGACGGTATCATCAGATACCGGAAATGTGACAAACTATTCAGGAGCTGAAGTGCATGGAATTTCAGTAGATGGGAGCTCGGGTACAGAGCTCATTCACTTTTTCTACGTTTTATGCAATAATATAAGACCAAGGCACAATTGGTGTTACAGCATGAATTTTATAGCGAGATCATTAACAATGCCTTGTAATCACAGTATTAGTGGCAGTATTTTTACCTGATGTTGATAACGTCATATGTTGACAGCGTTTATTTAACGCAGACTTGGCCACAATGTAGAACGGGTCATTTGACAACGGGATGGGGACTGCTATTAAGAATACGGGGTGAAACCGGGACCTAGTATGTATCAAATATGTAGTTTAGTAATTAGTTGTAATCGTTGATAGTTGAGAAAACCGTGAAGGTTGTTGCCTCTCCTGTCATAGCCTTGCTTTCTCTGCCAAGGGCACCTTGGGGTTTGTATTCTCAGGATTGCAGATACATAGAACGAGGGTTGGTTCAGTTTTGAATTTGACGATTGTTCACTTTTTTCGTTCTTCGTTTACCCAGATTCGCTCATTTTGTGAAATCAGAGAGTGGAAAAATTCTATACGGATTTTTTTACCAAGTTGCAAACTATGCATCCTCTCTTGCTAGCTTAGCTACGAATGCCGGTCTATGTGGAAAATACCCCGATAGAAAATCAAAAAGAACTTTTAGTGTGGTTAGCTTTATGGAACATGGAACATTCGATGGAATTGACGCAAAAGCTCACTCGGGTCTCAAAAACTGCATGCAAGTTGTGAACTCTATGTAATAGTCCACGCTGTGCTGTACAACATAATCCGCCCGGGTAAATTTCGAGCTGCATGCCTGGTAGTCGGGATTATGCGCATCTCCCGACCAACTTTGTCCGCTTTCTCCAGTGAGTTTCTCTTCTCGAACAAGTAGAACAAAATCGAAGGCCAACGAACGAGGGAGGAAAATAACATTGCAAACTTGGTCTCGTCTGGTATCGTGCATTCTTCGTATTTGGTTTGTCGGGTTGTAGGAGGTTGAATCGCAGAGTAAAATGTTACAAGGAACCCAGATCATTTCTCGACATCCACGCAACGTGAATGGGGACGGGAAACCTCAATAATATGGGATAGCACTAAAGTAATCTGTACCACCCGACCGACATCCTCTACTCATTCATTCATTCATTCATTTAAGAATTAACTCTATGCATTAAGATTTCAGTATAATAGTAGAACCGATAAAATGAATATTATTGAATTTTAAAAGCTACACACACGCGATTGTGATTAACTTCTATCCGTGTTCAATTTCATTTCAAACCTCCCATGACAGTGTCACACATACGAACATTTGATTTGGAACTGTGTCACATAAATTTTTGCACAGACACGGTGCAAACTACCTGAATCAGAAAGAAGAACTCTGCCCATGATTATTCTGAAGTTTTATCTATTTATGACCTCTTTAGAATAAGGTGTCCAGTTGCGAAAACTCAACCGTACATGCACTTTCCTCATGTAAATGAAGAATTGAAAATCTGAAGGTGTTTAGTTCAATAGTGCTGTGAAGGGCAGAGACGAAATCAACTTGTGATAAATAATTTTTTGTTTCGTCTTGAAGCACTTTTTGTGAGCATGCTCACTGAATTATCCAACCAAGTTTATTGTTTGTTACCGGCCAAAGTCTAACAATTGTGACCGATTTCTTGTAGTGTAATGTGTTCTATAAGAAAGCTCTTTATTATGGTCCGAGTTTTTGGTTATGAATGGTAAATAGTTCATTGACGGACTCTGCATTGCAGCCATCACACAAGTTTTCGAGGCCGAGCTGTCATTGTGATGTGATTGCAAGTTATATAAATTTGCTGTCATTGTACTTCTTCTACTCCAATATAAATTATTGTTATTAAGAGATATCTTTATCAAGAAGAAGGGCTGGATGAGTTTAAATATAGTTCTTATTACTAATTTGTTTTAGATAACATGTAGAAGGATAATTTAAAGATACAATGGGCTTTAGTGAAACAAATAATAATTACTTTACATTTAAAATTCCAAAGAATTCAAGTTCTGCTTATCGAAAAAAGTCTTTAGTTTTTCATCCATCATCTCATAAAGTTGTCAAATCTCGTTCCAACAGAAGTATTTTTGGTAGGAGTGGAAGGCCTGAGGATGTATCCTACTTTAACTTTAGTTTGATTAGTGAAGAGGACTCGATTGAGGAGGATAATTGGATAATTTCTTCACGGTTCTTATAGATTATTAATATTAAAGCTATAATCGTCTGTTTAAGCTAAACCGTTAAAAAGCAAGTGACCAACGAATTTCTTCAGAATTTTAAATATCTTTCTGATTTTGTCGTGTCGTGTTGTGAGGCTCAATGTTAAAGTCAACTTGAGAATGTGGTGAAAATAGTGTGATAAAAATCCAATGTCACAAGATTTATTTATAAAGTTCGCACATCAAATCTAACCAATAGATTGAAACAATTGACTACCGGACGGAGCAACTTTTGGAAACTTCAAGTTTTACCACATTGATTACTGTCTGGTTAGTATTGTCATTAGTATTTTTGGTTTAAAACCTCACATTTTACAGCTTGTCGGATGGTATTAAAGTTTCTGTAATTAATGTAAAATGTCACATAAATATTACATAATTTGCACATCTAGACAAAGTGTTTGAAACGACTAGCAAAGACCAATGGATATTGGAATATCTTCATCTTATATTACTATTTACTGCAGGCTGGTGGGAGAAGAAAAAAATTCCTAAATATGACACTCTTTCTGCTGCCCTACATACGAGATACAAGTGTTGCAACCTCCTGTTATCCTTACCAGGTTTCACTTGCATCATTCAATCCTTTGGAGATGCATGTTTCAGATCCATTTGCTTTTTCGTTTTTTTGCAAGTGTAACGAGGCTTCGGAGACTTGCACTGAAAACTAAATTTATGGTTTTAGTTATGGATGGAGGATTACACAAGTGGCTCAATTCCATGTGATACGTAGAAATATGTCGCATTTGCATGAATTTTACAATATTTCAAGTGGGAGTTTAGTTGTAAAATTATACTCAATTTTAAGCGGGTGTCTATTAGTAAATAAATTGTGCCTCTCTGCGTTGATGATTTCAATAATTTGGCATTTAGAATTTTAACCCGGCATCCTCCTTCACTTTTCTTTGTTGTTAATGAAGGTTGTTTTTTGCACGTCTTTTTTATGGTTCTATCATTGCCACCACACTGGATTCTGTGAAGTTGGTTTAAGCAATGGAAATGTGCCTTCATCGCCGCATGGTTCATGGTCTCCGGCTAAAATATCTTCACGTGTACATTTGTTCATCTTTGCCTTTTAGACTGGCATATGCATAGAATTTTATAGGGTGGAAGTGAGAGAAAGGTTTTAATACTACACAAATTTGTTTCTTTGTGGAACTACTCTTTTCTCATTTGCAAAATCTTTGTTCTTTGTGAGTGTTGAAGCAGTACGGTGTTTGATAAGGTGTAGAGTGAAATAAATTCCGTTTGAATTTGGTTGCATTTGCCAAGGTAGGTATCAAAATTACATCTATTTGTACTAGATTTATAGTAGTTTCTATTTCTTTGAATGGTTTCGCCATGAACCGTTTTCAAATACAAGGCTAGAAGGTGGTTGCTCCCTGCAGCACCGATGGGGGAAATTGTGTATGTATAGAACTGCTCTTGTCATACCTAAATTTGACATTCGTTGGATTTCGACCTTTTATCATTTTAATTCCTTGGGTTCTCGTATTTTATACGAGGGAATAAGAAATTTTTTTGAAAACCAGCGTTTGTTGACTGTCTTAAGCTCTATAATTAAATTGAAAATATATCCTTACGCTCGTAAAATTCATTTGCAATTTAAATTTTTTAATTGGAGGAGAAAATAGAGGGCTAACGAATGAAGGATAAGTATGCCGCAATACAATACTATATATTCAAAGATTTTCGCTTCAAATTTTATCGCGTTGTTTCGTATCCTTTCATGCTTCTGGAATTTTGCATTATTGGTTCCGGCGTAATGAAAATAACCAATCGTGCATAATGTGCTTGTTGATCAAACATTTTTAACGCTGACTTATGTATTATTCCTCATTCCACATTTTTATGGTCTATGACACGGCTCGGAAAATAAGATCATTCATATTATCCAATCTATTTTTAGTTTATTAAAATAAATTTTTATGATGCAAGGTTTTATTTGTGCATGAACTACCTAGTAGCATTTCGTACGGCTCATTTGTGCAGTCTATCAGAGATTATTAAAATTTTTCCTGGTCCATATTGTAACTTTTGAACAATTATTGTTTGGGACTGGACTGTTTACATATTTGTGAATATTTTTGGCACAAGTGTTAACCTCAATTTTTGATATTGGAAAAAGTCCATGAGAACTGAAAGCTTCGAGTTTGAATGAGTATGCACTATCTTGTCCTTGCATTACTAGTACACTTCATCGTTGAATACTCAAGTGTCAGTTAGCTATAACTAAATATCCGCATTATCCAATTTACCACTAATGTATGTGAACTACATGAATTTTATACTGAACGGAATTGTAATATCTTGATCACTAATTGATTTGCAGACCTTGGGTGATGGAACGACAACCGGTGGACGAGGAAGCCCCAAAAGATCCAGGTGCTCAAGCACCCTCCAGTTATTCCGAGAAAGACTTTGACAGTAAGTTTCACAGAAATAAATACTGCATAGTACACGTATAACGCAATATAGGCGTACAACATCCACCACATTTTTGGAAATGTGTGCTATTTACTATTTTAAGTCCAATTAGCACTCATCTCAATCCCATTCCCTTGGGAAATTTATTTTTTCTGTCTCATCTTGATCCACTTTCCATTTGATTGTGTAAAGTGCAAGTTGGAATGGTTATTTCCTTCTCCTATTTTCAACGGAGGAATTTTTCTTTTTTTGATTATCGTACTAATCTTTAGATATATTTGTTACGATATAAATAAGTAGAATTGAGCATCTAGTATTTTATTCAGATTCTCACTCAGACGGCATACATTCTGATCTGCGACAGTCATCATCATGACACAGAAGGAAATGAGGAGCCAAGCAATTGTTTTGTTGTGTTACTATTTCATTTCCGTTTTAAAAGATACGATCCATCCGCTAAACAACATAGGGGTGATACTTTCCTTCAAGCAAAACACTGAAAAATGTGTCTTTTTTATAGAAACAAAGTCTATCTGTACAACTAACTTGTACAAATCCACTGTAGAGCTTATTTAAAGTGTTTTGTCGTAAAGAATTAGAGTGTAAAAATATTCTTGACTTTGGCCCAATTAGAAATTGTAGGAGGCTCATTGCTCAGAACACAGTTGAATACTTTGGCGATGAATGTTTGGGATTAGTCATGCGTGTTTAGTTAAAGTGGGAAGTGATGGCGTTAGGTGATGCTATTGGCTTATACTCATTCACGTTCCGCCGGAATGTGCTCAGACTGGGTGACCTTTCCTTTAAAAAATAAATAGATTACGAGCAATGAAAGTTCGACATAGACTTCAATACAACTATACCCTGTTTTTGTCATCTTGAATCTATCCAAAGCGAAACTTCATTCAAAGACGTCATCAACTCTTGTACATTCATGAAGCAATTTTATTTATCCGCTAGAAAAATGCTGAGAAACTTTATTTTCTCTTGATATACGAGTAATTCTAATCTGAGAAGTTCTGCGTCAGTGTATTAGACTGCGTAATAAAAATTGTGGTGGCATAGAATAGATGTATATGGATAAAGTTTCGTGCTCATGGACTATGGGAAAGATTTCAGGCATTTTACGATTATTACAGATCTATTCACCAGATCGAGGTTACTTCAACTGTTCAACTCGCTTACTTTCATTAAGGGAAAGCCATGCAAATGTTACTTTTCTTGGCGTTGAAATGCCCGTTATCTCAATTTCTTCAAGTAACTTGTGAGCAACACGCTTGGATGTAGCAATTGTAGAGTTTTGTCGCATTTGTACTCGTATGATTAGGTTAATAACAGAATGGTAGAAATCCACATAATGCTGTGTAAACATTAATGAATTCAATTGGATATATTTGCTGTTCATGTAAATGTCCAAAGTGATCACATATTTGTATTAACAATTTTTATACTGGTTGCTGCTCAGTTCCAATGTAATCAACAAATTGCGTATATAGATGATCTAGTTTTGTGTAGAATTATGAATAAATGGGCTGATTATTGATAAGACCATTTATATTTGAATATGTCAATCTTGTCCTACCATATTGGTACATGGATACCATATTATTGTATTCTGCCTTACTCCGGACCCGTCCAAAGGTGGACAATGAAATACACAGTGAGGTAGATGACTTAAAGATTTTCAGTTCAGACAAAACCAAGTACGAGCATATTGATGTATATTGTATATTGAACAGATATCTACGGAATGCATTATAGCAGGATTATAATCTGATGGATTACTTTGTAGATTCCAATCAATGTGAAACTAACACACAACAACATTTTGTTTTCAGGTCACCGAGCCCATACGGTATTTGTCGGTGTTCATGTCCCAGGCCAAGGGGACGCCGCTGGTCCTGTTGGACACCGTCGTCGATCTCATCACAGAAGACATCGTCATCATCGCCCTGGAAAGGATGAGAAGGACGATGACCGCCCACGTAAGGGTTTTAGTATTTATTACGCATCTACGTGAATCTCAGAATTTACGAAAAGACTAATCACAGCTTTTCTTCTTGGTGAAAATTGTGTACAATGGGTTTTGGAGCTTAAGCCTATTTTTTATGGAGACGTTGACGTCATTGTACCATAGTTCGCTCATTTTAGTAGCTCGACACTATTTCTATTTTGTTCGGTGACGGCCCACAGAAGACTGTCATTTCATGAGGATAATACCCTGACTGAGACCGCTTAATAATGTGAGGCTGTGTTCATTTCTATAAAACAGTCAAGTACAAACTAAATCTGAATTGTAGGTTGTCAAGTATTATCCGAAATAAGACAAGAAATCGAGTTATTTATGTTCTTAAAAGTGGTACAAGGATAGGACATTTCTTGTTAGTTTTGTATGTGAAGAAAGCATCATTGATTGTGCTGCAGGCGCACGTACATTCTTTATCTCGTTCCAAATGTTGCTATCTATCTAAAAAAAATAATGGTTGGCTGAACCAACTTAGCATGGCTAGGTCGGTGTTTGAATCTAGTCTAGTGGGTGGAAGAGTATAAATCGATATGACCCTCGAAATCTTAGCAGGGGTTGGAAACTGGAAGAGAAAGCACAGACAACCGGGAACGAAACGTGAGCTTCAACTTTGTATGCATTCAACAACAAACGACCCAATCACCCTATTTACAAGAACCACTTGCATTCTTCATGTAAATTGAATGCGACCTGAATTTAGACGCGTAGTCATACCAAATTTTCAATTTGCTTCTTATTGATAAATGAAAAATATTATAATTACTTATGGGAAGTATAACTTGCATCTCCTTCGTTGGTTGTTTACCTCGATTAGTTCGTTTATCATGTTTAGATATTTAGGGATACTACATCATTGGACTTCTTACCAATTAAGGTTGTTTTTACTAAAGCGTCACAGGACAAAAATGCAATTATTGATAACTGGTTGTATATCTAATCTTTAGAGGAAGATTTATTACGTACCTTGTACAATTATTATGTCGAGTCTTTCTCAAAACAACTTTCCAAGGAAAGAAAGCAATCTACCGTGGATTGGTGGCAGTAGTAAGACAATTTCACATTAGAGTTCTGGGATGACATGCATGGTGAATGGGTATCTGAAGGACCAAATTACATTTTAACTAAAGCAATCTCACGGCAAACAGGAACATGACTTCCGAGTTCTAAAATGGTTTCCAATTTGTTACAAATTGGATATCGTGATTACGGTAATCATTGATGTATCCGTGTCCAACGTCTAGTATTATGTCGTTAGTAGGCCAATCTCGTGTTGTGACATGCACTAGCTCAAGTTTTACGCTTCAATCTAAGCTGTTCTTGTGTCTTGTATATGTGGGCCATCGTATCCATTTTCAGCACTCGAGCCATTTCTACTCAGATTTTCCGTTCAAATGTCTTTATGAATATGAAGAGCATTGGATGATCCGTATAATAAATCGCAATTTCTCCTCTCTCAAGCACAGTCTGTTCTTGTTTTCTTCGTTTACACAGTAAACGAGTTAGTAAATATGCATATTTGCGAATCTTTTTGTTTTCACTCGCGAACTGTGATAAGACATGACTGACGATGTAAGCACGTTAAAAAAAGTTTTCTCCACCCCTATCCAAATACAACTGACGCCGTTGATTACTTTACCAGTAAAAAATACATGTGTTGGTAGAGTAATTGTTTTATGCCGTAGTTGGTATTGTGACATTTGTTGTGAAATTGCTCACAGTGTCTCTTTGTAATTGTTACTTACAAGCTCTCACTACGCCTCCACATATCTTGCTAGCGGAAGGACCTCCTCGACCGAGAGGTCGATTATTGTCAATTTCCACCGAGGATGGACAAGCATATAGTGAGTTTTATACTGTCTCCCATTTTCCTTCAACTTTGCTTTCTATTAATTTTCTTTTGCTTCAACTAATACACAAGACGTGACCGCCTCCCGTTCTTTATGATGTTGTTTCATGTTGATGCTAGAATTAATTTGATAAATTTTTTCACTTTTTTCCAATATTGAGAAAATTTCTAAAAATTGCTTGTAATAATTGCATCCTTGCCTTTGTTTTTACTGTGCCTTTCTCCTCATTGTAAGGCTTTATGCACCCACTTGCGTTCTCTATCTGCTTTCATAATAATTGTTAGAATTTAACGAAAGAACAGATCACTGGTTACGATGCACGAAGTTACTGAATTTAGTGTTTATATTATATATTTAATTGTGCGAGAAATGCAGTAAACGCACGCACACAACTAAAACAAATGGGGTGTTTGTTTTTAAGTAGATATTTCTTATGCGATACGGATTTATAATTTGGACAAAGACGTTCTTTCGTGCTTTCTACATCTACAATCTCACAAATAGTATTTACACGCGGAATACAAATATTTACACAAATCTGAAATGTTTGAGAAATTCCGTCGGGCTCGGTAAGTAGAACGGAATCTTGTGATGTAATTAGAATAAATTTCAATTGCTTTCTGGCAATAGATGATGGAACTTGCTAATTGAACTTTCTTTAATACATTATAAATACTTATATACATATATTCACTTCAAGTCACCACTTTGATTTTCACAAAAGAAACCCGCAATTCCATTTCTAGGAATAATTGTCTGATCTACTGATTTTTTTGGTATTTCTTATTTAGCATGATATACTATGCTTTAGTAATGAAAGAGCAGAATGCAAACCGATAATGAAACTTGCTCGGAACTGCTGCGACATTCAACCAATTATATTATGTAATAGTATTACATCGTCTTTGTTGTACTTACTCGATTGAAAGAAATCTTAACGTTAGGGTATGTATGTATATTGCAGAGCAGAGCAGATGGAGCAATTTGGATAAAAGGCTATTATAGAGATTAGACCTGCAATTCCCTAATTGCGAAATGATTTTTTTGCTATCAATCTTTTATTTTGTTCCATATTGCTTGGATTTTGACAATTGTTCAGTTATTTAACTGAACTCCAATAGCAATCTGATGTCCTTTTTGATTGATTTTAATTAATACCGTCCAGTTGAAGCGGAGTGACCAACGAATCAAGTAGTGTTTGCATTGGGTTTAAAACTATTCTTCCATGCTTTCAGTCACACCCCCGGCACAACGAGTCCAATTCATTTTGGGGGAGGAGGAGGATGACGGGACACACGAGTCACACCCACTCTTCTCCGAAATGGAAGAACTCGTTCAAGATGGAGGGGAAATGGAGTGGAAGGAGACTGCCAGGTATGAACTTTAATGGAATTGTGAGTATTCCCAGGTGGAAAGAAAAGTTGTGACTATTTCTTTTCAACTGGATTTTATCCCCGGATGCATATGCATACAACAAAAGTATATACAAAATAACCACTTCAATCTATCATCCATGTTTCTGATTTGATTAATAAGATTTATAATGCTTGGCCTTCTGCTATGTATAGCTTTCTTGTAGTGTACTTATTGCTGGGCATTGCAAATACTTTTTAATAAGTTTTTCTGAAATATAATTTACTCTTCAAATTCTCACGTATCGAAGCAAGTGCGGGATGCACACGTCATCACTTGCACAATAATATAACATTCCTAAAAAATTCATACCATGCACTTCTTATGAGCACTTAATCTCAACGAGTACATGGGAAAAAGCTAGAATCCAAAAAAACATACTACGCACAATTGCGAATTTTTATATTCGCGAATATCATTATGGCTTATTATAATCATTTATTTTCTAAAACAAGATTTTTCCCTTTTAAGATGGATTAAGTTTGAGGAAGATGTCGAAGAAGGTGGGAACAGATGGTCAAAACCTCACGTGGCGACGTTGTCCCTGCATTCCCTCTTCGAACTTCGAAGGTATTTGATTCGTAAAATATGGCTTTATGTAAGAAACCGTGCTTAAATAGCAATCGTTATGCAGTTTATTGCTCAACAACATCGTGATGCTGGATATGGAAGCTAACTCCCTGGATCAGATTGCAGACTTGATACTGGACAACATGATCAGTGCTGGTCATTTAGATGTGACTGGAAGGGATAAAGTACGAGAAGCACTTCTTCGCCGACATCGTCATTTGCACGAAAAAGGGAAAAGTGGTGGGGGTAACAGTTCGTCTAGCAACATGTCCCGTTTGCCAATTATACGATCTCTGGCTGAGATTGGCAAAAGTCATTCTTCCAGCAAAAGTAAGTTGATGATTAAACATTGGTTACAGTCGACACATTTAGTCGTTTAAGAATAAAGGTGGGCGACTATTGTCCAAGTATATGATTTAACAACTTTCGGGCGGAAAAAAGCACCGCGATGAGTTTGTGGATGTGAGATGGAATTTTGCACAATATTTGTTTATCTTTAGAGTTCAGAGACGTAGATTTCAGTGGCAAGGATTAGGGTCGGATCTGTTTTTAGCATTTTTACTACTGGTTAAACGTTATCCAAATCCATATGGCAGATGGCCCACAGTTTATTTAAGTGTTACTGTGAAATGTTGGCAGATTTTCCGGAGAAGGATAACAAAGGTAGTAAGTCAAAAAATACCAGCCCTTCAACATCTCCACACGCGAGTCATGTGGATGTCAAAGGAGGTTTTCTTAATGTTCCAGGTATTTGTAGTCATCATAACTGAATCGCTTCATCTGTTTAGTTCAATGTTACTTTCTGTGCATACCAATAAGCATCTGTTATTGTTCCCATGTTATACATGTTATCAAATGTTGTTATCATTACATATTAGCCATAGCTAGACATTGGGACTAGACTAGTCAAGGTTATTTGGCCTATTAGAATAGAGTAATCAGCTTTTCAATTACAAGTAATTTTAGTATTTTGCCCTCCATATCATTTTCATTTTTCACAAACTTTAATCACATGCATTTCCTTTAGCAGGCTTTACTGCGAATCTCCATTTACATTCTGGTTCAGTGCATCACTAATTTTTTTATTTATTAGTTCTGTGGTATGAATGTTACTTATCGTATGGATATTTGCATCGTCGTGTATGACATAATGGTTTATAAAACAATTCTAGATATTTTCACAATGCTTTGCATGAACAGACGCTCATTGCCACTAAGAATTTATTGGCCCGAAAATGAGACTTCCGTATTTCTTCAAATGAGGAGCTAGTTATATGTTAATGAGAATTAATTTTAACGTCTGGATTATGGAGAATGATTATTGATAGTTGAGCTGGCCGGAACTTCGAAAGCGGAAAGAAGTGATAGAAGTAACAGCGCATCAGGAGCCGATTTATTATCTTCATCTCTTCCGAATAATAAAGCTCTTGGACGATTTTTGTCCATTCCGGGTAACTTTGAAAAGATTAATTTAAACTGAATTGGATTCGTTTGAAAACTAAAAAAGTTACCCAATAACTTACAATGGTGTAAAGGATATTAGTGGATATGTGACTATTATGCAGAATAATCCCCGTGTTACTTTTACATTTTACTTCAGCACGTTGAGTTTTGATTTTGAATTTGAACGCCTTGAGGCACAGAATGGTGAACAAATTACCGTAACGAAATTCATAACTTTTAATAAAAAGTACGCCCGTCGTGTAATAAATACTTAGGTGCGTGAAATGGTGAAATGAGTGATAATTTGCTTGTAGTGTGACATTTAGTATTTAGTCACAAATTTGTAGTGACTCGCATTTTCATGGGAAGATTGTTTGGCTTTTTGGATAAAATGTGTATTATTTATGCAAGCGAATAAATGTTTGCTGGTTTGCATTATCAAATGTTTATCTAAATTAGTACTCCGATAAGTGAACCCCAATTAATATCTGATCCAAAATGATTTTGTGTTTGTTTTGTAAATTTGCCGTATTTAAATATTTAGTGCAATTATCTGATGTAGCCACGTTTTATTGTTTGATAATGTGGTGAATCAGTTTCTAATATTTATGAAATGCTCAACCAGGCGCATCAAATGTTCCACAAGTGGACAGCACAGCGAGTGGGGTTGGAGGAATTGACCGAAGTCCCAGGTGAGTGTTTTTTTTTTAAATTTCGTTAATTCACGTTTTAAGCCACAAGACTCTCCACCAACCCTCAATATTTGAAAATTGCAAAGAAAAATGCTGAATACAGGGTGGTTGGAAAGTTTTATGTGCATTAGGGAAAGAGGAATGCATAAAATTGAAATATTTTTTGGTCCTAGTGGAGGATCACTTGGTCGCAATGAGAGTTCTTTAAACTTGCAAAATGGTGATGCACATCTCTCAAAGGTACAGAAGTGGTTTCAGGGAGAAAGCGTGTTATTGATTTAATATTTGATAATTATAATTATTTATCCTTTCTCTTGTTGCTGCAGGGAAATGCCCATTTCATGCGTAAAATTCCACAAGGTGCCGAAGCATCGAATATTTTGGTTGGCGAAGTTGATTTCTTGGACAAGCCATTATCAGCCTTCGTGAGTTCTTTCGGTTTTTCTATTTATTTGAAGGTTTAGTTTATTACCAAAGACGACGCTCAATCAAGCAAACAGATGCCGCTTTGAGTGGGAGTCTTTACTATTTTTTACAATCAATTTTAACCATGAAATAGTTTCAAATGTTGCATTTCTTCTCAAAATAGGTGCGTCTTTCCCAATCTGTACTGTTAGGAGATTTGACTGAAGTTCCGGTCCCAACGCGTTTTCTTTTCGTTTTACTTGGACCTATGGTAAAGCTCTTAATACACGTATTGTGTCTTCATATTGTTCTCTATTATGAAAACGCGCTTTTATGAACTTATTAATTTTTAGGGAGGCATAAGTCGCTATCATGAGGTTGGACGAGCAATGGCCACGCTAAGTAAATCTAAGTATTCTTTTACAACTTTTTTATATAACTTTTCTATATAACTTTTTTATATAACTTTTACAATTAGTGTCGGACGAAGTATTTCATGATGGTAAGATTTTAACAACTACAAATTGGGAAGTCAGAGATTTTATTCTACGCAGACTAAACCTAACCTTTGTTGATTACTTACATGAATCAATCCAACATTGCAGTTGCATACAAAGCTAGGAACCGGGGTCATTTGTTGGCAGGCGTTGATGAATTTTTGGATGCAGTGACCGTTCTTCCTCCAGGAGAATGGGATCCCAGTATTAGAATTGAACCACCGGCAGCTGTTCCCTCGCAAGTATGTCATTATTAAATATGTTGACTGGTTCGTTTTCCTGTCATGCAAATAAGAAATCGGGTCACATTGTATTAATTACCGTTTTTACCCCGAGCCAGGGTTTATTAGAGTCAATTATGACATTAAACATTGAAGCAGTTGTTTGCCAAATACATTGGCTTATGGTGTATATTGGCGCACTGGAAGTGTATCTATTTAACAGTTTACGTATTTTGAAGGATCCCCGGAAAAGACCAGACGCACCAAAAGAAGAATGCAATGAGGAAGAAGAAGAGCAAAAGTTACGCCAAGAGTCAGGGTTAACAAGGACTGGTCGCCTTTTTGGAGGTTTAATGAACGACATCAAACGGAAAGCCCCTTGGTAATTTGTAATTTTTAGTTCGTCCCGTGATGGTGAATGCAATATGATTTCTTTCCATAGGTATGGCTCTGACTACAAGGACGCATTGTCCAGTCAATGTCTAGCCAGTTGGTTATTTTTGTACTTTGCCTGTCTTACACCAATCATCACTTTTGGTGGTCTTCTTGGAAAAGCGACGCACAACAACATGGCAGCAATTGAGTCTCTCGTTTCCGGTTTTGTGTGTGGAATAGGTGCGTATGTATTTTTGACGCTTGTTTCATTTTTGTCACGTACTAATTTTTAATTTGCACATAACCACACAACAGGTTATGCATTCTTTTCGGGTCAACCCTTGACTATTCTTGGCTCCACTGGTCCTGTTCTCGTATTTGAGTCCATTCTAATGCAATTTTGCGAGTACGTTGCTATTATAGAATTTAATTTTATAATTGAGAGTATAAATTTTTTTTGATTTTTTCTCAATCTTAGGAGTCATGAAATTCGGTACCTTGAATTTCGTTTATGGATTGGGGTTTGGGTGGCAATAATCTTGGTGATACTTGTTGCAATTGATGCCAGTGCATTCGTATGTTACATTACGCGTTTTACGGAAGAAAATTTTGCAACATTAATCGCCCTCATTTTCATGGTTGAAGTAAGTTGTTGCACATTTCGAACTTTGTACCGGTTCCTGAGGGTTTATTACTAATACACTTTTATTCTATAGGCTGTGAAAAATGTGGCAGAGATTGGAAAGAAATTTCCTGTGAATGGGAATGCGGATACAACTACTGGGCTTTATTGCAACTGTTCTGCAAATGATACGGTGGAGTATAGAAATCAGACTTGGGAGTGGGATAAGGTCCCTTTCGATTCGTGTATCAGCCAGGTTTATGCAATTTCCATATTTCTCAACTTTAATAATTGCAAAGTACTACATTATTAATAATTTTTAATTTGTATGGATAGTATCATGGTGTCCTAATTGGTGAAGGCTGCAAATATTATCCAGACGTTTTCTTTATGTCCGTGTTGCTGTTTCTGGGAACTTTCTTAATTTCGATTCATCTCAAGGATTTTAAAACGCAAGCATTTTTTCCAACCAGGGTACGTTTTTTTCGCAGCAATATTTATTTTTTTCTAGTTTATTGTAATGGTATTAATTGGCGGAAATGTTTATCAGGTGCGAATGACCGTCTCTGATTTCGCAGTCGTCATCGCCATTTTCAGCATGGTGAGTCTTCAATTAACACAGTTAATTTTAAGGCAGTTTAAATTTTTGAACAATTTTAATTTTAGTTTATTTTAATTTATTAGAGTGCTGTTGATATGATGGTTGGGTTACGTACGCCAAAGTTACAAGTACCTGAGAAATTTGAACCCACACTCAGCAGTCGGGGTTGGTTAATTAATCCTTTTGGTGGAAACCCGATCTGGACTGTATTAGCAGCCCCTGTACCTGCACTTCTTGCCACGATTTTAATATTCATGGATCAACAGGTATTTTATGTTTCGCCTTGGTCCAATCCAGGCTTTTATATTTAAAAGGCAAGGCAATTACGCATTGCCTCTTCCGCCTAGACCGGCCGTTGGTGAGTTTGACCCATTTTACAAAAATTGGTCAATCTACCGCACGAGGGGAGGGAGAAAAGGATCGCAATAAATATTCGGTTCTATAATATATAAATTTATTCTATTAACCTTAATCAACAGATAACCGCGGTAATTATTAATCGGAAAGAACACAAACTCAAGGTCTGTTTTTTTAAAATATTAGTAGGCAGATTATCATCAAGAAATCTGATCATGTTCTTTCCCGAATTTTAGAAAGGATGCGGGTATCACTTGGATTTGTTTGTTCTCTCAATCCTAATCGCCATTTGTTCCGTGATGGGCATTCCATGGTTTGTAGCCGCCACAGTTTTATCCATGAATCATGTAAACTCCCTGAAAATGGAATCCGAGTCTGCGGCTCCTGGAGAAAAGCCACAATTTTTGGGAGTTCGTGAACAACGAGTAACTCACTTGGGAATTTTTGTCATGATTGGACTCTCGGTTCTACTAACTCCACTTTTGAGTAAGTTGAAAATTCAAGGATGCGCTGTTCCAAGACTTAACTCCCGTTAATTCATTTTAGAACATATTCCAATGCCTGTCCTATACGGCGTCTTCCTGTACATGGGGTTCGCATCACTCAAGGGGATGCAGTTCTTTGACCGGATCTTGATTATTTTTATGCCCACCAAATATCAACCAGATTACATGTTTTTGCGGCAGGTATCTATCTACATATCTACATCAATTTATGAATCATTACTGGAAGGATTTTATTTTGTGATACCCATTTGTGTTCTGCATTTAATTTAGGTTCCACTGCTGCGCGTTCATATGTTTACCATGATTCAATTAGCTTGTTTGATTATGCTGTGGCTCATCAAATCATTCAGGTCAACGTCAATTCTTTTCCCAGTGATGGTATGTAAATATGCGTATTTCGTGCAATGTCACCTGTGAACTTCATTTTCTCCAACTAAATTGCATACAACTTTTTCCATAGCTGGTTGTGATGATCGTGGTTCGCAAGTTGTTGGACTTTGTATTTTCTCAGCGTGAGTATTTAAAATGCATTTCTTAAGAGAGTAGTGACCATGAAAATTTGAGTCACTCCATTTACTATTGTGTTTAGGCGAGCTTAAAATTTTGGATGACGTTATGCCTGAAAGTAGCAAAAGAAATCAGGAAGATGATGATTGGGAAGAAGATAATCCACCAGTTGCTGTAAGTTGCGTGGTCCACTGTTTGATTCCTCTTTATTGTTTCTTTGTTTTCCTTGTAATCAAGCCGTATTTGGTCAATAGAAAAACATCGGGGGCAATTCTTCGTCTGGAAATTTTACTATTCCATTAGCGGTAAATTGATTTTTATTCTCTATAATAATTCAATTGAAGTTTGGAGTGAGGTAATAGAGTAAGAGCCCAGAGAGTCCGAAGTTTTACAAGAGTTTTTCTGATATGTTTTATGTAAATTTTGATTGAGGTCTTCTCACATAAAACTTTTGCGCCGCGCTCATGGTGGTATAGATGACAATAATGTTTTCCTTTTGAATAATGGATAGAACGGAAACGTAATGAAAATTCCATTGAGCTCGGTCAACATAACAGAAGAGGTGAACAGGACGGGTATTTGGAAGACTGTGAACAATGTAAATGCCAAAGAAGATCGTAATCCGATAGGAAAGGATGGAAAGAGTAACAAAGATAAAAGGTAAATTAGGAATGTTGCATGAATTTCCAAATTCCAATTTGATTCATTATTTTTTTTGCTTTTGAATAGTAAGGACAAAGGTGCTCGTAAGCGAGGATGCAAGAAAGATGCTCTAACCGAAGAAGAGAGTCGACGTCTATCCACAATGAACGAGGAAGAAGAGGACACACCATTAAATGATCCTCAAGGAATCACCATAAAGGTAGAACAGTCCCTTTGACTACAGTTGCCGTTTTAATAAAGAAGCCGCAGTTGGCAAACGGGTGTTGGTGTTATTAATTGTATCTGTTTTTTAGTCTAGTTTATGGTTAAGTATTTATTTATAAAACCTGAGACCCTTTGGTTACTTTGATTAAAAGTAATTTTGCGCTGTATTTTTTTTATATGATTATTCAATTTATGGTTAATTTGCTTCATATGATTTTAAGGCTAGGGGATATTACATAACATGGTCCATCCCTTATTAATCAAGCACTTATATTCTGACTAAAACATTTACTTTTTCTTTCACCTGCAATTTCTATGAGTTTTTATTTGCGCACAATTGACTTTCCGTTGCATTACTATAGCTCATTGGACTTTGAGTCAAATTTTAGACTGAGAACCTCCCTTGCATGGCAATCATGTAACTGTTAAAAAACATTTCACAGAATTCTATGCAAGTTGCTAACCTATTGCACTTGTTTATTGATAACTGACATTATTCAAAACCCTAAATTTAAATTCTAAGTCCAAATCTTTGCTATTGAACACTATGACATAACTCAGTTTTACTTTAATTGATGATCCCAAATGCGTTGCTGCTGTCTACTATTCTTTAATTCAATTTTGTAGACTATGAGCCGCACTGCCTCTCAGGATTAGTTGCTATTGTGGCACACTTGTAAGTTTTCGTATATTGATGTTTTATTTTGACCTGTTTTAAAATTAGTTATTCGAGAAAAGAATGACGCATATTAATATACATTGCGCTACATTAGTTAATCTAGAGCTGCTCGCAATTAGTTGTTATTATGTAGAAATTAACAGAAATTCCGAACTGATTTAATTATGGAACAAAAGAGATGCAACAAAATTTGTATGAAGCGAAATTGCCAAATTAAACTGCTATATTTCCAACATTTATTGCACTTTGCATATTTAATTCTCCGCTTGCATAACATGACATTTGACACGTGCATTATCACAAATTAACATGTTTAATTCACAAATTCACTAACAAGAAGTTGGCTTTCTCTGTAATCGCATGCAGAGGTAGAGGGATGGCAGTACGGTCAAGTTAAATCTGATCCGACCATAAAGCGTAATTTAAATTACATGGCATGAAACGTTTGCAGCTTGATCACTACCTACATACTTGCTCCTAGCTACTAGTGACTATTTATTTAAATGTGTCAATGTATAGATTTTGATTTCGAACCCATGAAATTTACTGTCACCCCTAAACACAAACTAAAAAAAGGCCTAAGATATATAACCTGATGTTACTAATCCGGGTTACATTTCCTATGTATCTTTATTGTAATTTATTCGAATCACAGATCACCAGTGGGTCTGCATCCAATTCCAAGACCAACATCAAATCGGAAACAGTTGTGTAAACGACCGTGATCATCTTCATCTTCCGATATCCTCCGTTATGAAGTTATTTTCTGCAGCCTATTCTTCACAAATACTTCTTAAATAATGACATGTCTCATTTCTTCCTATCTTTATCTGAACTGCTTTTACCACGGTATTCCATATTCCGAGTTCATCTGGCTTGTTAAAAATTAAATCAATTATGATAAGCACATTTCTTTTGATTCTATATTGTGCAATTAAATGTATTTAAATCCGTACGTAGAAGTATGTACATTAAGCCGCAATAACCAGTCTACTAGTAGTAATATAAAGTTGTGACTGGCCTACTAATCAGTATAATTAACTTACAATACTTTATATTGCAGTTCGCAATTACACGACGGCACCATTTTATATAAGATTTATTATGTTGAAAAAAAAATCAAATTTTGAAAAATTTCGGCTGCTACAAGCGTACAAAGAAGTCTCCATCAAATGCTATATTATCAGTCAATTTACACAAATTAAATCACAGATTTTTGTTCATCGTTTAAAACCGTATTGGAGTCTCCAATTTGGAGAAATAATTATTAGTTATTTGTGATAAAACCAGATTGCTAGGCTTGAGGAAGCTCATTTGTCGTTTTACATTTAAAAATAGTGTTCAAAAAGAAGAATATATACTAGTCTTAGTGGAAAATGTGCTCTACAAAAATGTAGTTGCAAATACCCGACGGGACAGTTTAGCTTAAAATGAATGACCATAGCTGTGGTATAATTGGCGTATGACTGCCAACCTGTAAAAAGACAAATATTGATGATTGTAGGGAATATATGACGATCGCTTTTAACGGGATAGCCAATTTTTGTTCATGATAAAACCTACTAGCTTGTAATCTACACTCAATCATGGCAAACCCGGAAACATAACTAATTTGGGAGGGGTGCATACGGGTCATTTTATTTTAAAATTTGTAACTAAAACAGTTCTGCTTGCGAATAATAACTTTGACTGAAAATAAATGAGGCCGAAAGTGTTGGCAGAGAGCAAAATAGTTATGTGTGCCATGCTTGAAATAAAAAAAATCAATTAAATGTTCTCAACATTGGTGGAGGCAATTAATAGTGTTGAATAATGTGACATTTATGTTCCATTTGGGGAGCCAGCATTGAATTAAAAAGTACTGATCTAGTCTGAACTACTCTGAATTCTTTGGTAATTGAGATAAATTACTTAATAACTGATGCCGTAAAAGTAGACATGTGTTGTAAACTTCGGCAAATGCAACAGTACACCAAATCCTCATATTACCAGAACGCCAATAATATTAAAGAGCTACATAGAGAGAAATATTTATTGAACATCATTGACATAATATTTAATTTAAAAAAATATATTAAACTTCATCTTCTTCACTCCAGAAAAGGCAAACTCATGGCATTGAGTATAAAATAATCAAAAGCTTATAAAAACACAATCCTTCACATCTTCGAGTTTCACTCATGAATATAAGTTGATTATTCGTTATTAATAAAAAAGAGAGTAGTTTAACTTGTTGAATTAGATTGATAATAAAAATCATTACTATAATGAATTGATTACGTTGTTTTTTGGAAGGGATAAACAAGTTGAGGGAGAATAATTTAAAAAATTAATTTCAATACGACTCGAGATGAAATGTATGTATTTAAAATTACGTTAATTTCACTAAAATGAAAATGAAAACGAAGAATTAGCAAAATAATAGAATTTTTCAGACCAGCAGAACAAATGATCTCATTGTATAACTACGATAACTAAAGCGTTGTGGTAAGACTATGGCAAATTCTCTGAATTCAGATCAGAAATGTAATGGAAACCTCAATTGGAACGGAACAGAAAATTGAAATGGTCAAGAAATTCAACGTTTCTCTGGTTCGTCTGTCTCACTAGAAATAACAAATAACTAGTCGACAATTGTAGCACAAGACTAAAATTGTTTTTTTTAGAAATGGGGTTGTGCCTTTGTGTTGAATAAAATTGTCAGTTACCGATGAAGCTTCTTTTTGTAGTTATTTTTCATATTCATGTGTCGTTGGGTTTTATTGTGTCTACTCCCAATATTTTCCGAGTCTTCTTTTAGCGTGCATACCTTCCATGCCCTGAGTGATAATTTTCCAAGATCTGATGGACAATGTTGGTGTCTTTCAAAGTGCACAATGACTCTCACAAGAACAACACTAAAATCGTAATAAAATCAGGGAATTGGACATTATTCACCTCAAAGGAAGCTCTTAGTGCCCTTAATGCATTTATATATGAAAATTTGGATTGACGACAGATCTCAGGTAAGCCTATTGTCATCTCTTTGTCAGGAGGTATGAATTTGGCAGTTCTATGTAAGGAATATTATTCGTACCTTGAGTCCGCCAAAAGATTTCATGATCCTATTGTTCCAATAATAATGATCACGTCTCTTATTTGTGATTCAAAGAAAAACCATTAGTTTCATACCCAAAAATAATGTCCTGTCAATCATCTCGTGTGGTCAATGTAATGCATAGAATGAACCTTATGAGAAGAAAAATGACCCCCACGCATCTGATCTAGAAGCCTCTTGTCAGTATAAAACCCCAATGTACGACTGCTCAAGTCGCCAGTTAATTTTATAGAGGCAAAGACTATGAAATGCAAAAAAGGCAGACGATATTTTTAAGTCTTAATGTTTTTCTGGTTAAGTGAAAACGAATAAAATCATGGCGGAGAATGGGTGTTTTCTCCGAAGTTTATTTAATCGTTTTAAAATTTCCGTCTACTAAAGTCATGACGGTACAGGGCAGAAGCTCAATTTCTTTCTTTCTTTCAAAGGTAACCCAAGTCAAGCCATTACTCTTATAGTACAGAATAGTCATAATATAAATTTTAAAATTTTTTTTCCACTATTGTGAATAAATTCTTCACAGATTTTCGTATTAACTCAACTCCTATTGTCACTGGCATCTGCTGTTCATTATGACGGAGATGATCCCATATTTCACGAGGGGTCTTCCACATCCTTCAATGGGGAAGCTTCAACTTACCCTGACAATGAACATGACTTACCTTCTTCCTCCCTCATGTATCCAGAGCCCATTGATCTAACTTTGGACACGAGATTCAGGGATGCAGCATCATGGGAACTTAAAATCAACAAGGATATATCACACCCTCTAACAAACTTACAAAAATTGTCCGGAAGGGTTCATCGGTCAAACTCAAAACGGATAAGAGGATCATCTCGGACAAGCTGTGGGGTTGAGGCGAACCAATACCATGAACCTCCGTTAAGTGGTGAAAGCAATCAATTCATGGTAGTTTTGAAATTTTTCATATTTAATTTTCACTATACGCAGCTCAAAACCTCATTGGTCACACATTGAAACGGTCCGATGTAGCGACAACGATGTCAGAGTTGAAGGAAAAGTTAAATAACGAGGAGATCCTCAAAGAAGACCTGAAGAAAGTTAAGAAAAATCACCCCGAGACTTACTGGGCTTGCGAGACTTCATTTCGATGGACTAATTTGGGATCTGATTATTACCCAAGGTTGTATTTTGTAGACCTCACTTTAAACAAGCTATACTTTATGATGCATAAATCTCTTACATGTATGATTTTTTGCCATGTGCATGCTCATTTTTAGGCATGTGAGGTCAGCATCCTGTAATTCGTCCCGATGCGCGAATGGTCATTATCGTTGTGTTCCGCGAACTTACACACTACAAATTCTTAAGCGCTTTACTGTTTCGGATTCTGCCACCCTCGTCCAGGATAACAATCTTCTCCCTCCAGAACTTCGAGCAGATTGGAAATTAGTTAATCATGAAATCATTCACTGTTGTGAATGCTCAAACCGACTTCTAACCTTAGGCAAGTAACGTCTGAAGTGGGAGTATTGATATTAATTATTTTTGCATTTCCGATTACAATTTCCACAATTTTATCAAATGCATGCATCACAGAAATGGAGTTTTTAATATTTGTTTATGGCATGCATTGTTGGTTTCCTTCCGGCGTATTGATATTCTTACAATTAGAATTTACAATTAAAATATAAATATCTTGTCGATAAATCTGTGATGTCATTATATTAGATGGTCTGGTATGGGTTTGATGGCAAGAAGTAAGATGAATAGGAACGTTTGAGACTCAAACTTTGAGTTGAGACTTCGGTTTCAAGTTAATCCTACCGACCAAACTATGTACCTACAAATATTTTAAGGAATCGTAAGTGAAACAATCTTTGAGTTTCTAATCTGACCCGATGAAATATGAGCTTCACAAAACTTCCCATAGTTTTTGAAGTAATTTAGTTACTCGCAACAAAATTAACATTCTTTCCAATCCTTATCCGAAGTTTAAAGTATCAACATGAAAAAATCTCATATTTCATAAAACCTTTAGCTTTTGTCATGCTTGAGCGTTGGGTCACGGCCCCCTTATTCTTAATTTAGTACGTTGTGAACTTTGTAGTGTTTTTATCAGAATTCTTGTATTTCATAGCATAGTATTTGTTCAATGTTTGTTCGTGCAGCATCATAAAATCCAAAAAAATTGACACGAGCAAAGGACAAATAACTCCGAACTGCGTTCTATATTCAGAATTGATTTATTGTTATTACATTATTGACGTGTGGACGGTATGTCTGTTGTAGTGCAAGAAACAGGAATTAAGGATTAAAGGTAGCGAGGTAATCAAGCAAAATGGGTGTGGTTTAGGCAGCAACTTTTGTTTAAGGTCGGCTAGGAATGAGACTGAATACCTATTGATGTTGGAGAAATTATGTCTTTTAATTATTTTAAAGCATTGTGAAATAAACCAAAGCAAAATAGTCGACCGTCTCAAGTCTTTGTTGGTCTGGGTCTTGTTGCTCATAAAAATGCAAAAATAAATGATTTTGTTCAAGCAATTAAACACCGCAGATTTGCTTTGTAGTTTTTCATTGTTTGTTTTACTCCATTGAATTATTGGTAATTACATTGACTTTGCGAAATCAATTTGCATAAAGACGAAAGACATTGGGTATGGAAGAAATGAATCAAAGAAAAAACTAGGGCTTGGACACTGGTTGAACTGTGATTGTTCCTTTAATAAGGCAGTTAATATTCGCATCAGGGATCGAAAACCAGAACCACGCAGACTGTGAGATTTCTCAATCTTTCATCCATGCAGCCATCAACCATGCACTAATACAAATGAAGACTAATATTCTTGGTTTTTTAATGCACTAACCAGTCTCTTTGTCGACAGTGACATCCGAGAAAATCACTGGTAAAAGTCATTCATCATTTCGGCAAACATGAAATAATTCAGTGAGTTTATACACATATAGAACCCTCGACCAGTCGTACCAGTTGCTCGGACATGAACTACTGTAATTGATGAAAAAATGCACATTTTTAATCTAAATACATAGCTCAAACTAATGAACAAAAGGATAAATATATTGCGTAGTGTCCAGTCCCCAATTACTGCCAAGCACCAGATAAAATCGGTCAAACGAAGCACAACCAGACAGGATTTAATCATTGCATGAATCAAATGGAAATCCGAATTCAATTGTGATGGAACTTAAAAGGAACTAGTGTCTGGAATCACACTCTTCGTGTTGCTTTGATCATTCACAATCATTATTTCCTTCGTGTAAAAATCCAATAAATGATCAAAGCTAGATACAAAAGAATTCCTAGAATGAAAGGGTACCACAAACAGCTATGCACTGCACATAATTTACAATTTAGTGAATCTCGTCGATCTGCATTTACAATTATACTAGTCTGACTAGACAGTACAAAGTCATCACATCACCATGTCGTGACTCCTCAATAATTTATTGGTAATACAATTATAATACTGACCAGTAAATTAATCTGTAAGCGTCCAGTATCCTTTGGTTTGGTCCGCTCTTTTGCATCGCCGAAAGCCATATTTTACAATTGGAATTAAGAACGCATAAAAGTTGTCTTGTTCTTTATCGTAACTTTTGTTTTTCAACATTTAAAATTTGGCAACTGATGATAACCACCAACTGCAACCATCAGGGGATGATGAAGGATTAGTTAGGTATGGTAAAATGTTTAATATATCTCAAAGAAACTACTAAATTATAATAAGTGATTCACGAAACCGTACTGAACTGAAGTCGAGCCAGGAAAAGTTTGAGATCGAGAAAGAACATTTGTACATAAAATCGGAAGTCAAGTTAAACGTTGCTGGGTTGATGTGAATAACCTACATGACGTCCAATCTAGCCACGATTTATGTACCAAACAACCATCAAAATTCACAGACTGTTTAATTTTCTCTTCCTCATCTACAAAAAAAATTATTTACACGACACTAATAATTTTTAACTCATGCCTTCCCGATTAATATTCTTGATAGTTGGCACATCCCATTCGGTCAGAGATGGAGCACAATTTTTTGTAACAAGTTAATCCAATCATTGGCAATCATGTACAAAATATTTTTGTGGAAAGGAAATTAAGCTACAATGCATATTGCACAACTTATAAGACCTTAATAAACTCATCATCCGTGTACTCCCAGAAAGATGCAAAATTCATTTGCTACGACCTATTTGATCTAACTCGGTCCGTCCCTCTATCATCAAAGTTAGGAAAATAAACTTTTTAAACCAATAGATTTGCACTTTGGATTGTTTTGTTTGTTCTAAAATAACCCTTGCAAGCCATCTTCGTAGTGCCGCGGTTAGCCGATAGTACAGTCAAATTCGCATCCAATGTCAGCCAAATCCCAACATTTGTGGTAGTACGATGTTTAAATCCTTAAATGTTTATCCTTTGGGTGCATCATGAGTCCGTCGATACTTCACCGGTCCCAAGAGAATGCATGGCACCAACATAAAAGTATTATGAGATTACTCTTCTCCTGGGATTATTTTGCATTCACCCATTTTAGATTTCGGGAGCCAACGCTGAATCCAAAACCGGTGTGCTTACGTCTGCAATCGCGAAACTTTGAAATTCCGCAAACTTTGCTGAAATATTGTTTACAGAAGCAAAGGTCGTCTAGATGAAATTTGCATCGAGAGAGTGAATAGAAATGATAGAAACCAGATGCATGTAGATCTTGAAAAGGGTGCACGTTCAAGTACATTCTTGATTTGATTAAAAATAGCATACTTTAGTGTCATCCAATAACTGCATGGATGCATAACTTACAAAATGTTTATCCGCGAAAGTTTATTGAAACAATTTATTTGACGGCGAAAGAGATGGGCGGGTGGGCACACTTCATAATCTATCCGGTGTCAGAACCGCAGTGTACTGCGGTAACTGCCACATTAATACATTGGCACATTATTAAAATTTATGAGAAATTTACACATGGACGAAGTGTTATCTGGTCTTCTTGATCTTGGTCACGGGTTGTGCTGTTGGGTAGTAAACTAAACTAAACTTGGATTTATGCGATAATGACATCAGATTGTGGCTGGGCACAAGTATGGTCATGACCAAGTAACAGGGTTTCGTTACGTTCGCAAGTAACTATTTCCTCCATGTATACGAATGGAATGTACAAAACTGCATAAATGTACCTATTCTAGGTTGTACATTTGTAATATTTCCACACAAAAAACCAAAATGTTATCATCATTGGCAAGTTTTAACAGAACCACTGGCATTTTGAATCCTCCAAACACTTGAAACCGATTTGTTCAACTCTTCTCTTCAAATAAAACAATGTCCTCGGAAGTTAAGGAAATGGAATAAAAATACATAAAGGAAGAAATTTCAACAACTGAAATCTGCCACACATTTTCAAATTTCATCATGGGTTTTTGGAAGTTTTTCAATCGACCTGTATATCACTGCTCACTATTGAGCTGCAATTCTCGACATTTTATAACATAATTACTTCACAATGGGGAACTTTGAGGTTTAAAAAAAAGCACACACAATAATTTTCCAATACAAATACAAGAAAAAGAGACATAACATGATTCCTGCATTTGTGTGTATCATGAGTGTTATGTATTCCATGCAGGCATAAACCCTGGCAATAGCCTACATGCAACCGGTGAAATCCGTATAAATCTTCCGGCGAATTGACAACCGCTAAAATCCAGATGGGAGTGGAGAACTGCAATAAATTATAAATTATAATTTTGGTGAAAATATTTAGGAAATGGGATTTGTAAATTTTATAATGTACGATATTTGCTGCATTTTGTGTCGATGCATCCCCAGATAGGTTGATCAACATGTTTTGACCATGCAAACTATCTGAAAGAGAAACGTACGAATAGAGCCAAAGAAAAAAAGTTCTTGAAATCATTACATGTGTCTGAAATGAATACATAGGTAATTGAGAGCCTGGATTCTTGCATCTCCTTCTCATTCATTTGCTGAAAAGCGTTTCATAAGGATTTTTATGCGAAAGTTCTGTCCGCCTGTCTGAACCTCTTGTTCCAGATCGAATTTTGAAATTTTCTTTCATGTATGTTTTAGCTTAGCTATAGAAGCAAGTGTCTTTTCTTGATATTCACAAGAAACATATATCAAATTCGGCATCTTTAAAAAACTATTTTAAGGATATTCAACGGTGAGGTCACTAGGCTTTTGAAGGTCAAAATTAGGACTTATAATTAAGAATAATGCAACTAAGAATGCAGCCTTTGTGGCACTAATCAAGACGGCATAACTTTCAAAGTTACTCTGGACGCATTTCCTGACGGAACATTGGCCGTATCTTACTTGATGTGAGTTAATTTTGATTTATTGCACTCCTGTCCTTCTTAGGTTTGTGAAAAAATGAGAATTTTAAAAGCACTGTATCAGGAGCTGGACAACCAAACTCTGGTTGCTTTTATTATTCTTAGTAGCTCAGAATTTGCAAAATTACCAACATGAGCTTCCTCAAACGTATTGCTGTTTCTGACGTTGGTGTGATACAAATATAATATTCAATAAGTAAATCAAGAGATGATCTCTGTTGATGGAAGTGATTTATTATCTAAAACCCGGCAGGCTTATTGATGTCTCTTGTGTAAAATTCGTCTCAGTAATCTGCAAAAACTTTCAGGGTTTATTCGAGATCATATATCTTGTTCACAGATTTTAGCAAAATCTGGCAACTCTACTCAACTATTTCCTGAGAGTTAATTTATTTGCTTCCTTTTTCTCAAAGTAAAATTCAATCTTCTTTCAAAAATAAATAATAGAATAAATAATCCTTCTTCGAGTTGAATACGCATCTTGTGGCTTGCGTTTGCTTTTATCAGACAATTACATTACAAGTCTCTCTCTGAGAACTTTAACCGTGTTTACGAGTAAAGTTCAGCCTTATTTATGTTTGCCAGAGAAAGAGTACATATTCGCAAGGGTCTTAAAGTGTCAAAGATTATCCTGCTTTTTGTTCTCCTTTTGTTGACCATGTTTCCGCAAAGAAATTTATGCAATCTAGCTTTTAATAAATAGCTCACAAGTTGGCCCATGTATTATGCATTATTGCGTTTGGTGGTCTGCCAAACACAAACTCTTAATCACCCAGAAAGTGCGTTAGTTGAATGAAAAAGGTTAGTGTGGCTTTAATATTATTGGCCTTTAAACCTATTAACTTTTGTTGCATTACATATAAAGTAATGTATAAAATCCCAGCCACCAGCATTACTACATGAGCTGCTTTATTCTAACATTGATTATGGTCGGAAATCAGATAAAAACAAAATATCACTACACGACTATTACAATTTTTTAAATGGAGACACGCTATTTGGTCAAAAAGTTATAATTATGATTGTTTGTTCCTTTGACAAAATTTCAAATTTATTCCGTTTGCTGTTGTTCCTCATGAAACTTGCAAAATTTACGGGTTGGGTGGTAGCATCAACTTACATTGAACCTGTTTGTTTCTCCACGGGCTCCCTGCAAATTAATGGCAGAGTAATAACTTTAATTGCTTCCAACATTTGAGACAACTGAAAAAAATTGGCGCTGATAAATTCGCATTGTTATATCCATGTGGTACTAGCCGAAATTGCATGCCTAAAAATGGGTTTATTAGTCCGAGGGGACTTGTTGGTTTTTCAGTTTTACAAGTAAAAATGATTGTGAGTTTTATTTTTTTAAATACATTTTGTTCTACTTAAAGTTTGAAAAACTGGATGAAGTTATTTGTAACATCGCTTTTAAATGAGATTGTCCTAGAACTCGCACGAGGCAAGGTTTAGATAAATCTTTTGCTGCCTACACCACAAAATTCCAAAAAGGTAATAAATGCCGACGGGGAAAATTATGTTTTACTATTTTATCAAACTGTCCAAAAATTGTTACATTTTTCATTCATTTATTTCACAAATCAAATCTAAATCCAATGATTTAAATTGCGAGCAAAGAACATAATGATGTCATGTCATCCCCGCCCCACAAATCATCACGCTGGCTTCATATTGACTGACATATATTAATGTGTTTATATTTTATTCATCTTTCAACTTATCAGGAAATTATTGAAAGAAAAAAAAGACACGATGTCTTTCTTTAGAAGGTCATCGTTAATTTCGACGCATCAAAGTTACATCATTCATTTCATTCGTGAGATTTTAATTTACTTTACGCATATTCCCCTCATTTGCATGCATAAAAAGCACGGCCACAATTAGTTTAACTTGTGAAGCTTGAGTTTTTTTAGTGTTTTAAGTACATTGTATAGATCTCTTTCAACTGATAGGTTTTAACTGGCTGGGAAAATGTCCAGGCCGTCAAAACATCAAACGGCCCATCGCCAAAGAAGGTTTATCGTAGCCATAAACCGTCAATTAAATTAAATCTCTCTGCCTTTTGACCAAAGTGAGTTTTAACACTAACGATATTCGACAGCCACATCACACACAACCCTTCACTTCAATTTCAAACAAAGAAATTAATGCTCACACTATGTATCGTTATTGTATTCTTTTTATTATTGTTTTACTATTCATGCTGTTGTATACAGTTTTAACAGTCGTGTTAAAATGTCCGCAAACCATCAAATCAACTGGCTGCACATCATATTTGCGCATTGTTCAAATTGTTAATTTTTGTTAATATGGCCAGAGGCTGATAGTTCTTGAAACCTTTTTTTCATGAATTCCTTAGTCCAGAGCAGAAGCCTCCATTACATATCGCTATAAAGCAATTTACTCGTTTTTCATTGAGATTTAATGACGCCCGTACATAATACTTTGTTCAGAAACTAGTTCCCCACCATATGGCTGTAATAAAACTTTACTTAATTCATCAGTTGCTAATTTGTATTCAATGAAAACACAAATTCCATGCTGAGTTTATGACTCATGGGCTCGCCGATGTCGACCTCCTCATTCTCAACTCTTCCAAATCTTATATGGCCGGAAAATTGCAAATTATTTATTGTATACTATTCACTTGACGTGGCTGCACGGTAAATTCTCGACCGGTGTGAAATAATTAATATTAATTCCGCAACCTTTTTAGTTTTTGCTCATGCAGCTGCGCTTCAGATCAAACTTTTATTGTGCGTGAGAGTCGGAATGTTTTCCAAGTATCTGTATTTGGACTTGTAGTATTTTTTTTAACTACAATTAAGAAATGAGGCTGCAATATAAAATCACTACAATACAATGTACTAAACTTGCCTCAGCCAAATCTGCAAGAAAATAAAAGTCTAAACCAATTCATTGCATGAATTTTATCTCCTTTTTATGATAGAGGATAACAAAAGTTTTGCCCATACCCTTTTCACTTCTGTTGACTGATGCTCCTGCAGTTGTTTGAGAAATATGAAGATGTTCAAAGTTGGAAAGAAATAGAATTGTCCATCTTTTACAAGCAAGTGATGTCTGAACTGATAGTGACTGGAAGAAAAAAAGTAAGTAAAGTAGTTTGGTTTTGCTCAATATTGTTATCCGTCGTCGACCTTAAACAGAGTTTCTGTTTGGTTGCACTTGTCTACTTTTGCAGTTTGGCTTCATTGGTCCGATTGTTTGTTATTGCCGAATGCAGCAAAAGAAAATATCATAATCATTAAGTCAGCTTCTATCAGCATCAGCAGATCCTTTTGAGTTTTAAGACCTTTTTTATGTTTGATTTCATCTCTTTGAAATGAAAAGCTCATGTTTTGCGATTATAATAAGTCGAGTCTGGAGGGTTTAAGAACGCTCCATAACAATCATATTGATGGCTGGTTTGGTGGGCAGTAAATGCCTACTCAATCCGCACGAAATTTGGCACTAAACTTACTTGTTCATTTATATATTTATTATTATTATGACCACGGAATTATATGTTTTCCCACCCACTAGTCAATGAAACTAGTCCATACGTACGAACATGAAATTGAAACATGCAATCCTCTTAATTCAATTTAATAGCAAAAAGATTTGTTTGATGACCATTTCATGCAGAGCCCGCGGCTCCTGTAAAACAATAAGAAGCAGGCAAAGCAGTTTTGCTATATTGTATTAATTTAATTTCTTTTGATTCTCTGCTGCATACTAATAAAAGCATGCAAATCTCATCAAAGATTTAATTCAATACGATTCTTAATTTTTCATCAAACAATTACATTCATGACATCAAATCGCACTACACGCACATATTTTTTTGCCAGTTTTGTTCTGTGAGCTTCGTCCACTCCACAAATTATTCAGCACTGGTACAACTACACATCACAAACCAAGGCTGAGAACAATGTTGGAGAATAATGGACTGTGTGATCTCATCATCAGCAACTTTAATTCTTGCCTGGATTTCATCCTCATCATGAATTTTGGTCTGGTCTGCAAGAAAAGAATGGCAGAGAGCTAAAAGACTTCAAATCAAACGAAAGAAAAGACAAAAGCCCACGGACATCACTTTTGACTTGAAGCAAATTAAAACAAGGAACGAATCAATTGAATAACCTAACATAACGCCCGACTGATTTTCAGCCAACAAGTGCAAATCTTGGGATGAATCCTTAATTTTGAACGTCGTCCAGTCATCTATTCATCCTCCCATCAAAAATACAATTCACAATTCCATATCACAACTAGTTATGGGTTAGCATTTGGTCGTCTTGTGGGTTAGCTTGTCCGTCCTTCAACTTCAACTTGAAAATTACCCAAAAATTCTTGTCTATCCGTATGAAAGGCAGACTAATTGCAAAATGCAAGGGTTACTTACTTGCTAAACAAGATCAAGAACCCTTCTTAGGAATTCATTCTCGCTCGACATGTTATTTTAATTTGTCTCGAAGAATGCGAATGTATGTTTTGGGATTGAGCGACTGAGTGAGCAAATCTAGTTTGAAGCTCGAAAGACGTTTGCCTGTACAAATAAAATGGGTTGAGAAATAAATCTTTCAAACATTCATTTTATCCCAAATAATCTTGTAAATCTCTCGACAATTCTAGCATGCTCCTCATTTAACTCCCTTCCTTCATTCGTTAGTAACTTCAGTTTTGTACTCCTCCAGGACTTTGCCGAGGCCCGTTTCTTTTTCCTTCACAGGCAGACCTGTATTTATTAGGTTGGGCTGGTGTTTAGTGTTTAGCATCCCATTTAGTGGTGTGGTAATGACTCGTTCATAACATTATCCAACCATTTAAAACTCAGAAATTCCGAAATCCAGACGAGTCCTCTAACAAAATATACCGTAATAAAGTAACCTGTCCGATCCGGTGTGGTGAACTGTACCGAAATTTTTGACTGAACTCTCGAGTGAGTGGATGCGATGCAATTCAGTTTGGAAATGCATGCATAGCGTGTATAATGAGATCGGATCTTCTTTTCTAGGGGTGGGTGATTTAGGAGGTAGTGGAAAATTGGGAGGTGATCACCGTTCAATCGTACACGTTCTTAACTTTGGCTAAGTTTGACTGAATATAAAAAGCAAAGTTTTCTACATGCCATGCATGGTTCCATTACATAACATTCAAAAAAAGCTTAGGTAATGCAATATTCAATGCATGAAATGGTATACAATGGGATGAGATGGATGTAGATGGATGGATGCAATAGTGCATAAGCATGGAGTGAATGTGCATGCATATGAGATCAGAAACATGAACCGTGCATAGGATAAGATTCACCGAGAGAGAGAGATGAGATCTCATCTCAGGCACTAAAGTAAGTACAGTAAGAAATCTCAAGTAATAATAACCCAACTTTTACTCTGTCAGTGTTTGGAGACATATATAAACTAAACGTACTCATCCCGTATAAACTCTTGCAATCCTTTCCATTTTATTCCATCTCCTCCAAGAAGTCTTGGACTTTTTACCATAACAGAGTGAATGGCATTGTGATATTCACTTACCACGGCCTGGTAGGGTGGTTAGTTAGGTATGGATGGATGGATTGGATGGTCGGACGGAGCATGAAATATAGGAAACATTACATTTCACAAGTCTCTCTCGATGCATAAGTAGTAGGACTAGCCAAGCTAAAACTTGTAACTTGTCCTGTCCTCCTCCGAGTAGTTCAGTTGTGTTATTGCGTTGGTTTGGTTTAACCCGTTCTTTGCTAACTTACTTGACTTTTTGGGGTTCTATGCTACAGGCCAGAATAATAGTCCGCCTGTCTGGTCTCTGGTCTACAAGACGTGAAGCTCACTCGCAACGTGAGCATCTCCTCACCACTTTTACTTGTTCACTCTACAAATCCTACCTCTTTTCACATAAATACAATACATACTTCCTGGTGCAATTGCATTGCAGCGATTATACAACAAAACATAACCGCTTTACGACTTTTGGGAGCAAGTTTAGTTCCTAATTTTGCAAAGTTTCTTTTCCAAAGTCGACCAAGTGTTTGAGTTACCAATAACTGCAGACATTACATAGCTAGTGCACTACGCGTGGTGTGGCTGATATTGTCTCACTCTGGCCAGTTGTTGTGGGAGTTGGAGTGAAAGTGAATTTAGAATGTGAGACGAGACGATGTCTTCATAAATCATGAACTGCACAACAACAGCCAGGACAAGAGCTGCACCTACTTGTCTCACCCACTCCAATAATAATGAAACTTAATCCCACAACCACTGTGACTGCATGCACTTGAAAATAGATTTGAAAATAGATTTTATTTCTTTCCACTTGAATTGCCTGAGTGAATTTGTGAAGCGGCATAACAAATATCTGTAAATATAATAAATTGCGGTGTGGATATTTTTCTAAGTGTTCATCTCACATCTCTGTAGTGCATCACTCTCTTGAGAATTCCAAGTTGTCCACACCTTGTGCCGTGCCGGCGTGTTGCATGCATTTGCATTTGTCGTTGGATGGAGAAATAAAATTTAAAAAAACAGTGGAAAATGTGCAAGTACTTAAAATCTCAGAGGACATTTACAGAGTGAGAAGGAATGGGATGGATGGAATGCAATATGTAACTTGATCGTGATAAATAAAAAGACCACATGAAAATGCAGGCTATATGTAGCATAGCTTAGCTGGAAGGTTTGAGAATATGGAAACGTGCTGAAAGTGCAATTTTCTTCTTCCCAGGCACCTTTGCCTGCCTTTACCCAAGCACTGCCTTCAAAAAATCATTCGGGGGTTAAAAAACTGAGTGAAGATGGAAAAAATTAGAAAACCTACAACAAATATTTTTCGACTACTTTTACTTTTTATTGGTTTTACCACACTGATACTCACCCCATTGTGTGTCTACTCTTATTTTTACTGTTATAATGTGTCACCCGACCCCGGTCGTCATTCAGACAACCACAGAGGTGGAAGGGTGGATGGTCAACCTTTCTCAGTGTTTCCGGGTGGTTCTGGTTCGTCATCGTCAGCCAGTGATGTGTCAGTGTCCAGTAGTAGTGATGGGAGTTCAATCCACTTGGAGGGTGCATTTCAGAATGATCCAAATTCTCAACACAACATTTCTTCATGGTCTGGTGCGTTATGTCCCTCCTTCCTTAAAACACTGCTTGGTAGAAATGCATTGTCTGATAATGTCACTGATATTGATTTCATGCCATCATAATGTCATCGTTATCTCGTGTGTCAAGAAAAAAGAAAGAACGCTATTTTGGCTCCTCGTTCTCTATTCATTTCTCTGCAGTCATGCATTCCAAATCCAATAAAGCAGCATCAACAGCAGATGTCATCCATAATGTTCCGACTCTGCACAAAAAGATAAAATAAGGAATGAATCAATGGATGGAATGGAAAAGGATTGATTTAAATGGTTTGTGTCGTAAAAGGCTAATTCAGCTCTCGACTGTCATTTTGAGGTGCAGGAGAACACCATCAACTTTGCCATAAATTAGATAAGATTAGTTCTGTTGTCAACTTTTTTTTCTTTTTTACAATTTCGCAAGAAATGTGTTGATTTTTTTGGCAAGAGTTATTTTTGCTTTATCTTCATCTTTTCACATCACAGGGTCAGAGTGCTTTGGCTACACAGACTGTGTGCATACTTTATAATGCTGCAATGAAATGACGATTCCTTAAATAAAATGGTAGACGCTCAATTTGACAAATACTACGTATGCTACTATGCCAGACTTTATATTCTACTGTGTTACTGCTACTATCCCATACTGCTCCCTGTTTTGTTTACACATCAACGCGTATTTATTATTCTATAAATTTCACTTTCATTCCTGCAAACCCTATGCACATTAACGTCAATCTAATCCCAGGATAGGAAATGAACGGAGGGCATTTAAACATTTGCCATTCTCATTCGCAAAAATCGAATCGTTCGTATCGTGGCCTGCCTGGTTGTTGGCTTATTTGAAGGAGAAAGACATGTATTCATTCGGTCGGTTTATGGGAGCAGTGCACCAAAAAACAAACCGGCCCAGGCACGCTATGCCAATGCCACACACACACACGACATGCTCTGCCATACGATACTAATCCAGTCCCCAGACCAAGGCAAGACATAAGACAAATAGTCAAACTTAAAGCCAAATTTTAACTGAACCGAGACCAACTGACAAAGTTGTACCATTGACGACTGCCGCATTCTGTTTAAATTTAAATTAAGAATGAGAAGCAGCCGTCCCTCCTTCAAGGCAAAAGAGAGGTGGAAGAAATATGTCATTTAACATAACATGCTTACTCAATTTACAGGGTCGGGTGGGACATGTAAGCAAGTAATCAGTTAAAGTTAGCAAAATATGTACGCAAGAGTAATTTTGCACATCAAATGCAACCTGTAATCTTCTGCTTTGACTAAGCGATTTTTTAAGTCAAGATTACTTTAACTTGCACGACATTTGGTTGGAAACCGAATTAGCAACCCATCCAACCGGCTTGCTTTAGCTTAAATTGGCTCGTCAGTCAATGCGGGACAGAATTAAATCGTAAACCGGTACTAGTAAATTTTCAATTATTACGTAGCCAGTCAATACTCAACTTGTCAGTGGATAAATTTGTTTTTTTAGTTTCATCCCGTATAGTAATGCCAATGCAGCCATGAAAATGAAAGAGAAAGGCTAAATGTCAAATTCTAAACGATGTGTACGTCTGCCTGAAATATACCACCATGCTGGTGGCTGTGTCTACTTGTCTACCTTGATTAGTTAGGAGTTGTAGTTCGTGTTCTTTTAATTTTATCCAACAATTTTCACGTTGCCAGTATATTGTTAGTTGCAGACATGAAATGAAATAAATCTGGTTGAACCCTCGATCTTGTAATGCATAATATGGCGGTATGAATGCATGCATTGGTGCATTAAAGAAAAGTGAAACTGAATACGAGACGAGGAAGGCAGTCATTCATCCTGTAAAATAAAATAATATACGGACAGATTTTGTAATTGGCTCAGGTTTCCTTCGTCAACGTGCATGATTTATACCTACCTACTTTCTTACTTATTATGCATCATATTTTTCTCCCCCACTTCATGCAGGTGGAGTGGATGTGGACATGGACTCGATGGAGGAACATAATCGATTACTCCTGGAGAAGATTAGTAGAAGAAATGTGGCCAAGTTGCGTCGGCAGTTGATTTACATTTATAAACTCCCTCCAGCAACAGACAAAGATTATGAGGACGAGGACTTGGTCCTTCGTAGAAAGCATGGCAAACCAGACACGGATGATTACCTCACTGATGACAGTTCAACCACAAACTCAGGAATACACAACAAAACGCCTCATCGCTTCAGTCATAGTGCGAACAGCAGCAACTCGACAGATAGTAGTGCAACTAATACTAATAGTCATAATAATAAAATTCCTCAAGCAGTTCAAACTCTTCTTCAACCTCAACACCCATACCATTCTCGATTCAACATAACTCATTCAAATGTCAAAGGAGGACTTTCTGGGATCGGAGTGGATAATGGTAGTATGAAGCAGCAAGCTCTTTCCCAAAAATCCCAAAATTATTATGACAATCCTCATGAATCAGAATCGGATTCCCATAAAACTGGGAATGAAAAGACTTCCGGTCTTTTCCAACCACTCCCACTCCCAATAACTACCAAGGGGAGCAATGTCATTTCCGGCACAGATCCCCGACTACATCTGCCATCAATAACTCAAATTCCCGAACAAAATCAAGTTCCAATCTCAACCCAAAAGAATGAAGGAATTGGTGGAGAAAGTGCTAGAAGCAGTAGAGCCAATAAATATTATAACACTGGTCATTTTCGTAAATCTCACGCCATCATTTGGGATCCTCATCCAGAGTACATTTTCAACGCCTTTGGACATCGTTTTCATTTAATCCTGAATCTCATTCCACAAAAACATTCGTTCCTTACGGAAAACTTTGCAATTACGACTCATACCGGGACAACTTCAACCCAGAACTTTGGCAATGGTCATAATGAGAGTTTCGTATGGAGAGAAAATCTCGGAGGAAGAATAAGCGGATGTTTTTATAATGGTTTCATTTTGGGAGATCCTCAATCCTCTGTGGCCGTCAGCTTATGTCATGGAATGGTATGGAAAGATAATGAATGAAAGCATTTTATATATTTTGTTTCACCCAATTCTACGAAAAAGTAAAATTGCATCTCAGAACTAACTCCGTTTTGTACAAAAACATGCAACTTTTTGCCTACTCCTTCTGAGAAATACATTTGTTGAGACTGAGACGATCAAGGAATTCTTTCAACTTGTTTGAGATTCAGAGTGAGATTCCTGCCAAGGAATATCCTCCCCGAATTAATTTCCTCAATCACTCTAAGTTTTGGATGCATGTATGTTTATATGTACATTTTACAAATTTTTTCAAAGAATCTCCTCCCTCTTCGTTTGTACATTTTCCGTTTTACACAATTCGGCACTGATAAACGGCACTCTATGTGGTCGTTACATTATTTTTATTTTTTATCACTTCGAATAATGTAACGACAAGCTCTATGATTGAGTTACACCCATTCCATTCCAATAATGTAACCAACTCTCGCCACCCATCCCGAATATTGAAAAATAACAATAATCATAATCATTCACATCTATCTGTAAGTAAATTGCATTTTGCCACCCACAGACTGGTCACATCCGCACTGCTCACGGATCCTACTTTATTGAACCATTGTCTCCTCTTTCGGATGAGTACATGAAACAAAAAGCCCAAGAAAACGTGCAGCAAAATGGAAATAGCCAAACCAAAAACAATTCCTCCTCAGCAGGACACATCCACATGAATGATGAGCAAGAGATTCTTCACGAGATTTACCAAGTAGGGATGGATCTTTCCAGAAGCGATGAGAATTCCAGGATAAATCCAGGAAACGGTAGCACCACATCCAAATCCACGGAGGAAGAATATTCCTATGAGTCATCCGATAACTTGCAAATTGGATCCGCAACTTATGAGGATGAAGATGTAGATGTAGATGACGATTACTGGCTTAATCCCGGTGGTTATGCGAATAAAAGGAGGCAGACTAAACCTTTGCCAAAATCCAAATCATCCAACGAAGCAAAGTCACGGACGAAGCGAAGCATGAGCAAAGAACGATACGTGGAATTAAGTGTGGTTACTGACTCCTCAATGTCTGCTTATCATGGGGAGAATTTAAATCACTACGTCCTCACACTCCTCTCCATTGTGGGACTCATTTATAAAGATGCGTCTATCGGAAATCCAGTAAATATTGCCCTCGTTGGATTTCATGTCCTTCCAGACAAAAGTTTTGCAAATAATAAATGGACTTCGGAAAATAACACTTCAACATCAAGTTCCAGTTCTACAGAGGCACTCCCGGGAATTAGTGCATCAGAAATGCTGAGGAATTTTTGCAAGTGGCAAAAAGAGCATAATATAATAGATGACAGGTCGCCACATCACCACGACACTGCTCTTCTTCTCACAAGGTCAGTGTGTGCTTACATTTATTATATGCATAAACATTTTACTGTTGCATTTTGTTTATTGGTTTACTTCAAAGTCCAAGGCAATCATTTTTTAGGGCTGAAGAAAAATAAGTCCAGTAATTTAATCTAATGAGATTTGTCTTGTCTATATGTGAACAGAGAGACGATTTGCCGCAATCCTTGGTTAAACAAGTGTGACACACTTGGCCTGGCGGAGCTGGGGACAATGTGTGATGCGAGTTATGCGAGTTGTGCTATTGTTCAAGACAATGGTTCGTATGTAGTATGAATTATGTGATTCATTTTTTCATGCCAGACTTACTTTCAATGATTTTTATACATTTCCAGGTCTTTCTTCGGGATTTACTATTGCTCATGAATTGGGACATTTGTAAGTGAAAACTTTGTGTATACGGATTTAATAATTTCCAAAAGTTATATGTGACCTTAAATACTCCTCGTGGCAATCGAATGTCACCGGATTTTGGCTTTTACTTTAGTGCCAGTTACCCAACTTCCGTCGATACCCCCGACAAATTATAATGTAAATTTGATTCTCACTTATTTAGATGCTGTCGATGAGTTAGTAAAGGGGTCACAAATAGAATATTAGCATTTGACCCACAACATTAACATAATTCAAGTACTGTATTGGATCAGGTCAACGTAGTGGTTACAACGAAGCAAGCAAAAAAAGTGAGTTTATAATGAGGAAGATTGAGACTCTTCTAAAGTGAAGTAAATCAAAACTCATCCGACAGACAGACAGCAGACAGCCAAAATAAAAGCCACACCACTGCAACTGCAATTATATGCAGCTACCATACCCATTCCCTCATAAACGCTCATGATACGTTGATTGGTTGTAAGTGATTGATTAGATTTGTTGAATTTGATGTTAAACAGGATGAACATGCCGCACGATGATGATTACAAATGTCAGTCATTTCTGGACTCACAAGCCAACCATCCAGGCTCAGCTAATCATATGCATCAACAATTCACTTCGGACAGTCCCCCCAACCCAAACTCTGCAACGGGTGGGCAACAACACTACGTCATGTCAAGGATGTTAGACCACAACACGTACCCATGGGCCTGGTCACGATGTTCCAGACATTTCTTGACCGAATTCTTGGAGTAAGTTAATATCCTTGTCAAAAGTCATGTAAACATGTCAATCCTTGATAATTTGTCGTAATGTAGTTTAATGAGCAGAGAAATATGTAGAAGGGCGGAAGTATAAAAAAAAGAAAATATGTAACAATGTGGTGTGGGGAATGCAATTTACTTGTTAACATAGTCAGTGATAAAAATGCAGTTTAGAGATAAAAATGCTTGGAACACCAGATGCGGAGAAAAAAGTATGTTAATGTGTGCCATATTGCGGAATCTCATTACGCTCTTGTGTTATTTAACAGTGCTGGGCATGGCTCCTGCCTTGAAGATACTCCTGGATTGAACCTACTAATTGAAGGAGAATTGGATAATCCTGACTCGAACAATTTAGTAGACAACTCCACCAGTCCGCAACAACCTGGGGAAATCTTTTCAGATCACAAACAATGTGAACTCGTTTTTGGTCCATCCTCCAAAGTCTGCACGTATATGGTACGTTGGTTCCGTTTTCTTAATCCATTCTCCATCCATTCATTTGCATCTCATGCAACCCACACTTTGTTTGTTTGCAATTTACTTATTCTCCTTTTCTCTCCTGCCTGACTAACCATTCATTTCTCTCCCTTGTTATGTTAACTACTTACCTAATAAGCCACAGCCATAGTTAGTTAATGCCATACCACACTAAGCATAACACAGTCCCACAAATGCGTTCGTTAACCTCTACCAACCACATACAGCTAACAAAACTAAACAAACTATAAGCACATTATTATATGCCAACCTGTCTTATTAACTATAGCTAAAAAGAGCTTTTAGCATAGGATTTTAAGAACAAATGTTATGACTTCCTTCCTTAGTTAAAGCTTGACACTTGTTTTACTTTACTTTTTCTTTAACTTACGCCTCTGTAGACTTTTCTCTTTAGCAAGATGAGTTACTTTACGAGATTCACGTGAGTAATTGAATGAGTGAAACACTCAAAGTGCTGACACTGACGAGATTCGGATTCACGAGATGCGTCAAGTCAAATGATCTGAAGAGAGTCGTAAAACGTGTTTTATACGCATTTCTTATGTCGCCTTTTGTTTCATTTGATTGCATTGCAGCCTAGTTGTAAACGACTCTGGTGCACTACGGGAACCACGACGGAGGAAAGGGAGGGTTGTCGAACTCAACATGGTAAAACAGAACTACAATTCAGTATTGTACGGATTACGAAATTGATGCTATTTTCTATTTGGCATGTTGCAGGACCTTGGGCTGATGGTACAATATGATTGCTGAATTACTGGTGGACAATTTTATGGTTATTAATATTTTCGCATGCTTTCTCAGGAACCCCTTGTGGGACAGGAGCCTCAAATTGGTGTCAAAGAGGAGCCTGTGTCAAGAAGGACTTGGAAAAGCTACGGATCGTGAATGGTGGTTGGGGAGCCTGGATGGAGTATGGAGAATGTTCCAGAAGTTGTGGGGGTGGCGTCCGGAAGTCGTACAGGGAATGCGATAACCCTCGCCCATCCAATGGGGGAAAGTGAGGCTGACCCAGATTTTTCGTTTTCATGCAAATTTCACTTGATGCGAATCCGGTAATAAAATTGTGTCCTTTGCATACATATCCTAGGTATTGCATTGGACCCCGGGTACGCTATGAGTCATGTCTCACTCATGAATGCCCAAACGAAGCGGATTATAGAGCGGAACAGTGTTCAAATTTCGACAATGATAACTTTAACATACAAGGACTTCCTAAGGAAATTACATGGGCGCCTAAATATCACGGAAGTAAGTATCCCAAAGTCATACGCGTCTCCCACGCACCTTTGTTTATTGCTTTGCTAATTAAGGCATTATTGGGTTACAACATTAACAAAAAGTATAATGACAATAACAAACTTGTTTGACCCACGCACAGTTAGCCCGAGTGATCGTTGCAAATTGTTCTGCCGAGTTCAAGGGTCAAGTTCATACTATTTGCTGAGGGAGAAAGTGGTAAGTATTCGCAACTTATGGAGCTGTGGGTGGGCACAGCATGTTATTGTTTTGGCATATTTGTACTTTTATTTAAACCAGAGCAAACCACCATCAATAAAATTTTGGTTGATTATTTATTATTCCTCTATCTTCAGATTGATGGGACCCCATGTGCCGCGGATACTTTCGACGTATGTGTTAATGGTGCTTGTCTCCCTGCTGGATGTGATAGACGACTCCATTCCAAAAAAGCCTTGGGCAAGTTTTGCAAATCTTGTAAACTTAAAGAAGCTTTATATAGTAGAAGTGAAGTAAAAACATTATCTGAGATTGCGTTTCTACTGCACTTTCACTCCGCAGACTAAACAAATGAACAAAAAAATGCCAACTATATGAATGCATGTTTAAAAGAGTTGTTCTCATTTCTCTAATCATTCATTGATGTAATTCATACATATAATGGTTACATGCAGTTCACCAAAATATTTACTTTCTCCAATTAACTCTGCTCTTTCTCTATATTCACAGATATTTGCGGGATGTGTGGTGGTGATGGCGTTTCCTGCCGAACGAGTCGGGGGTCGTTCAATGAAACAAAGTACGGTTACAACACAATCATTCGAATTCCTGCGGGATCATCCAACATAGACATTCGTCAAAGTTCTTTTGACGACACGGCTCGAGACGACAACTATCTCGCCCTTATGGATAGTAATGAGGAATACATACTGAATGGACGATTTGTCGTTTCCATGTTTCGGAAGACACTCCATTACGGAGGCTCTATTCTCGAATATTCCGGCTCAGACGAGGTTGTCGAACGCATAAATTCAAGCTCCCGTCCAATAAAGTCGGATTTAGTTCTGCAAGTACTTAGTGTTGGAAAATTGAATCCTCCTGACATTCAGTATCAATATGTGGTTAGTCTCAACTACAATCCTGACACGAATGTTGGATCTAGTCGAAGTAGTAACAATTTGGAGGAAGCTCGTTGGACTCATTCCGACCGTTGGACGAGTTGTTCAGAATTATGTCAAGGATCTCAAACACAAATTCAAGTTTGTACAAATAGTCGGACGGGCTCTGAGATTTCTTCCGAGTATTGTCGAAATATTGGGCAACCACAGGGAGTGAGGCGACAGTGTAATACACATTGCACGCTGAAATGGTCAAAGGTGCAGAAAGCTTGTGATTGTGTTCATCCAAATCGAACTGAAGTGAGTTTTAAGTGTCTCCGTGAAACGGGTGGGTTTAACAATAAAACATATATTTCCGACGGATATTGTTCCAAATTGATCAAAGGGGACGCCACCCCGGATTGTTTAGAGGAATGTGCCAGACCAAAGTGGAGACAAACACAATGGTCAGATTGTAGTGCGAGATGTGGGGATGGGATCCAAAATCGGGGTGTTTGGTGTCAAAAATATAATGTTCAACACAGTTATTCAACTGTAACAAGGAGTTCTGGGAGTGGAAGTTCTGAGCATGAAAATTCACTCTACATCCGTCTTGAAGATGCAGAGTGCGGAGGAAATAAACCATTGACGCGGAGGAAATGTGACAGCGGACCCTGTGGTCAGTGGAGAGTTGATCAATGGAGTCCGGTAGGATTTTGTATTCTGAAATTTTTTAAATGACATTAGGGATCTTTCGGACATTGCTCAATATATGCTTTGTTTTGTGCAGTGTTCGTCAACTTGTGGACAAGGGATTAGTCGAGGTGCTTACGCATGCTACCTGAATGATGTCATTGGACCGTCGGATTTTTGCAACCATTTACCAAAGCCACCGCTGGAAAAACCATGCGAAGCGGATATACCTTGTGTTGAGTGGGCCATTATGAGTGACAGTTCTAGTGATAATTTTGTCACAGAATTTAGTGATGACGAGTTCTGGAGCGAGGTATTGATAAAATTCTGACAATTTTCATATTTCATATTTCAAATATTTCTGTCGCCCACTGTTTAGTGTACCACAAGATGCACCCCATCAACGGGATACCGGAGTCGATCCATAGTCTGCGTAATGCAACAGGGAAGCCGAAAACGAACGGAAACTAAAGTGAAGCAAGTCACGGACAGCCTTTGTACTCGACTTTTGTCCAGTAAACCAATTGCGTCAAAGTCTTGTGACCCAGCCATACCAGATGACTGCATTGTGGCTCAGCATCAAATGCATCTTCAGCAGCAGCAACAAGCACACACCCACACCCAGCGACAAAGTTGGCCATTTGGCTCTTCCTCTGTATCCCAGAAATTTACAGATACTTTCGGCGGAAATAATAGAGCAGGCATCAGTTTGCCTTTAATAAGTGACAACACTATCGGAGGAGAAGACAGCAGTCAAGCTAGATCTTCAGAATGGGTGACGGGTCCATGGAGTGCCTGCTTCAAATCGGGTGCAAATGCTATTCAAATTCGTGAAGTAAGTTGTCCAAAGGAACGCCATTGTCGAGATCAAAGACCCACAAACAGTCGAGCTTGTGGCGTTTGGTTCACGGGTGAATGGGGAAATTGCAATTCAACTTGTGAAAATCGGATTGGTCAAGAAACTAGAGCAGTAAAATGTGTTCAATCAGATGGAGAAAGTTTTTACTCGAATGAATTGGAAGAGTCGGATTGTTTGCATCCCAAACCGGAAGGCAGTCGAGTTTGTACCTCTTACTGCAGGGCAAAGGGACGTTGGAGAACAGGGCCGTGGGGAAAAGTATGCAACATTTTTTTAATTATAACACTGATTTGGTATGCCCGATTTATTTCTAAATTGTGTTTACCATGATAATCTGCGTTTCTTAGTGCTCACGGCCGTGTGGGGTAGTTCAAAGCAGTGGTGTCAATGGTGTTGGAAGAGGACAAAGAATACGTCAAGTAGCCTGTGTTGACGAGTCCAAGCAGTCATCAATGCTGCCAGAAGCGGAATGCGACAGCAGTACAAAACCCGAAGCAACGGGTTCATGTTCAGATTCTGAAAATCAACCTTGTCCAGTTTGGTCAGTTTCTGATTGGAGCGAGGTACGATGACTTAATTAAGTTAACAGTTTCCCCAGCTTTTACTTAAGTACTTAATTATTATATTTAATGAATTTAGTGTTTGGCAATTACTACCACTGCCTCCACTACTATTGCAAAATCAAAATTGCAAACTAAGAAGTTAATAAAACCCATTAAAAAGAAACCTTCCCCTTCTGGATCCGAACTTTGTAATGATATCATCCAAGATGTTTGGGGTCACCGTGAACGCATCGTTCGATGTCACGACCACAACGGACAGGAAACCCCGGATTACCACTGTCGACTTCTGAACAAACGCCCAGATCATAGTGAGCGTTGCCAATTAAATAGAAAGCACTGCATTCATCACTCCCCTTATCGATGGATTGTTGGGAACTGGTCAACGTGTTCTAAACATTGTGGTTCGAAGGGTGTCAAAACTAGAGCCGTGGAATGCACACGGGTTGGATTGATTGGCAAAATGAATACCACAACCCCCGTTGATGACAAATATTGTCAACATGGAGGAAAAAAGAAAAAGCCGAAAACTGAGCGAGGCTGTGCGAGATTTCATTGCCCTTTTAAATATGTGACGACAGAATGGACAGAATGTTCTCGAACTTGTGGATATGGTCTTCAAAAACGACAGGTCACTTGTCACCGTGTCAATCGTCTTGGTTGGGTTGATCCTGACCCTGCAAATGGGTGCGAAAATATTGAGAAACCAAAAGAATACAATTACTGCATGATCTCAGGTAAGGTAAAAATATGTAAAAAAAAATGCCATCTGTAATTGTGAGCACAATATTTTAATAAGTGAATATTTCACGATATTTCAGAAAGTTGCGCAAATTCAACTCGAAACTACTCTTGGAAAACTGAAGAATGGTCAGAATGTCCTCCGCCGACACAGTTCTGTGGACAAAAGGATAAAAAAATGTTTCAAAAAAGGAAAGTGTATTGTACCATGAATGGGATAAGGACGCCACAAAGACATTGTGAGAAATTAGGGCAAAAACCTATTCGAAAACGACGCTGCCCAAAAAGTCCATGCGGATGGAAAAACTGTCTGGAAGTGAAGGATTCAGGAAATTATTTGGACGGAGAGTATCAAATTCTTGTGGGTGGGCTTAACATTTCTATTTATTGTCATGGTCTGAGCTCCGAACGACCCAAGGAGTATTTGACACTGAGGGAAGAAGCCTTTTCCGAAATCTATGACAAAAGGTGCCAGGCAAAATTCAGGAAGCATTTTCGCTACGAATGGAAATCTCAATGAAATTAATTATTTTATTTTTATTACAAGACTAATCCGCCCCGAAACTTGTCCGAGGAATGGGAGGCGCTTGGACACTTGTGAATGTGTTCAAGATAGAAATAGACGCTCGGGATTGACCACTTGGAATAAAATTCGCTTAAACGTTACGAATTTAAGAGTCGACAGTAAGTTTGTGTCATGCTGACGAAATTTATACAAAACAAAAATATCTTCGCTAAGCTAGCACACTTGTTTGAATTATTTTAGCTGACGATTTCTTATTCGCAAAGTCTTCTGGCGATTTGATTCCATTCGGCACATCCGGCGATTGTTACAGGTTCGGCTTATTAAAATGAAAACAATCTTGTAGGTGTAGCATATAACGAACGAACTTTCTTATTATTCAGCAGTGCGATGAACTGTCCACAAGGCCGATTTAAAATTGACCTGAGACGCACCCATTTAGCCGTAAATTCCTTAACGACTTGGGTCAGCCAAGGTCACAAACCGACCATGCAAATTACCAAAGCTAGTGTAAGCTTTCATTTCATAACGCTAATCTTTCACTTTAGCAGCTTTAATAAATTTAAACTTTTTTAACAGGATAACCAAAAAGTGGAAGGAAAATGTGGGGGTTACTGTGGAACATGTAGCCCCAACAGAAGTAATTTAGGACTAAAATTGGAAGTAGTTGAATAGTGACCAAATAGATGAAATTATTTTAAAAGTGGTCGATGCCACACTACCTCGCCAGACACCACAAAAACTGCCAATAAAGTTGTCTGCCAAATAATTTATCTGCTCCGGCGGGTCAGTCTTCAGGATACGCAGCGCGTCGGCATTCCTTCCTTCCCTTATTGTCATGTTCAAGTAAACTAGATAGTTTTTTAAGTCTATGCATGAGAACAGTTTTAGGTCTTCGAATTTCGGAATGCATAATATATGGAACAAAGATATTAGATCTTCTCCTTTTTTAAACTGGTATTTCAATTTTCGTCACATTACGATGCAGATATAGAGTAAAATTGTTTCAAACAGAGAAACTGCAACTGCCTTGAGGACTGCCATATATATTTAATTGTTAATTATAACGCATCACATAGGTAATTATAATTATGTAGTTATGTATTACTTGCACAATATGATTTGTATAGAACTTTGACATTTTGAATGTGCCTTTTAATAACCTCCCAGAACCCAAAAACTATTTAAGTACGGGGTCAACAGTATTCAGAAATTCAAAGATGTTACAAATGTACTTAAGCAAACATGCATGCTATTTATCTGTTAAGCAATGTGTACCTTTAGTATATTTAGTTTATCTGCATTGACTACTAATAGTAATTGCAGAGTTATAAAACAGTTGCATTATACAGGTAATTTTTATTTAGTTGAGGAGATTTTTGAGAATGGAGCTTATAATTTTATTCTGCAGGAAGTAAACTTAAGACTTAGATAAATATTCTTGTTTCTAAACATTTTAGTAACGTGTTGTAAAAGTTGATAAATTTCGAATATGGTTGAAACACGGAGATCAGGTAAACTCTAATTAATAAAAGATGGGTGGGTTGGATGGGGTGCTACTCGCTTTAATGTACTGTTATGATAATAGAGGTTAAAAATATGTATTTAATTTTAAAGCCTAGTCATTTTTGCCTTTGTCGTTTGATAAAGTAGACACCGAAAAAGTATTCGCTTCACGCGGGTTGTATTTGTTGTTTGTTTATTATGTATTACCACCGAAATACTTTCGTTATAATATGTCGTGCAATTTTTGAATACTCAGTCCAAATACAGCAACACAACAAAACTAGGTTACTTCTACGGCCTGTAGCTTTTTAATTGTTTTTTGTAACTTTTTAATTCAGTGCAATATCACAAAATAAATTTTAACAAAGCGACAAAAACCTTTAATTTTTGGTTTTTATTTTTCAATTTTTGTATTTGCAAAATGGAACTTTTTCAAAATGGAAATTGTTCACATCATCACTTTCATGCAAACTCGTGAAGGTTTGGGGCTGGTGTAAATCGTAAATTTAATGTGTGCATATTTTTGTGAGTCACAATTTTCAATTAATAATCTACATGATTTCATTTTATTTCAATTTAATTTCGCACATTAGAGTGCCCTCCCTACTAGAGCAATTTGTCTGTCGCCCAAGTCCAAATATTAATTTGAACCAAATCCTCATTCACATATGAATCAGAGAGATTAAATTTTTGCTTGGCATGCAACATTTGTTGGCTTAGACGAGTATATATCTGGCTAGTAAATCTGGCGGTGACTCATCCTCATGCATATCTATTTATCTATTTAATGACCTCACCATACTGCAGTTTGCTAAAATATACAGCGCTAACCCGCAAATCTTCTACATTGTGGGTAAAATAATTGCTGCGGAATCTGCAATGCAATGTGTACTACTTTGTCTGCAGTAATCACAACCTTAAATTTTTATACTCATGCATTTAGTTAACTTCATTCGAATTCTCGGTGAACTTGCGATCCACCAAGCAATCAGTGCTGCTTTGGTAAAATCAAAATCGGCATTGGTTTTGACGGCCAATTCGAGTAAAAAGTAGTTAGTGAGACGTGGAACTTTTCTTGCGGCTGTTATTTTCACATGCAAAATTGTTATTATTTTTACCGTCCTCCTAAATTTGATGGTTATTACAGCCTATTTTACTTTCGCCAAACCATAAAACCAACTCGCAGAAATTTCCTAATAGGTACATGACTATTTTATTTTAGTTTACAAATATCAAATGCCCTCCCATTTACGATTGACCATTTGATACAAAGGGCATATACCTTTCCATGGCGTTATATAGTCCAGTCAGTCTAAAATGCGCATTTCACCTTTATTGCGTTAAATGAACAGCAAATACCAATCCTTCTTTCACTCCATCCTTGTTTCTGCATTCATTAAATCCATTGTATGGTTTTGCAGCAGTAATAAAAAATCGAATTAATATTGCCTGCATCCACGTACGACTTTGGTATGGTTGGTTTAGCCATTTAAAGATATTGCCATGTCCATATTGCCAAATGCATAATGATGGTAATGTACTTGTTGCAAACCAGGCCCGACCGGCTTTCTCATTACTTGCAGATAAAAACTTATTCCTTCTCATAGATAACAACTACTCACAAATATCCTGGTGACCAGTCTGATTTGCCAGTGAGTCAAGACATCTGCATCGGAACGTCATCTTCCAAATTGTAAGCAAATAGTGTCTTGCAGATTTTCTTAGAGCTTTACCATCCAACATTAAATTTCATCGCGACCTTTACATATTTAATATTAATTAAGATAAGCCTGGTAGTTCCATCCAGAAGGATATTTTAGATTATTACTCATAGTCATGCACTCGTGTCTCGCTTCACTTAACTTGTTTGTGATAAACCACAAGCTTCTTAGGATTTATTTATCCTTTTCTAGTAAAGACAGAAAAGATAAATAATATAAATGCAAAGCAGTTTCCTTGCAGTCACAGTTTACCCACGATTTAGTGCTTGCTCCATTTTTGTCTTACTAGATACATCCATTCGTTCCTGACATATAATTCATTCGGTGTGGTGTTTTACTTTGCATGATAATTTGCATTCGTAGAAAATCGTAGTCCGCCTTGTTTGCTTGGCATTAACCCAACTCTGTTCTGGAACAGGAAAGAAGGAATCTTAAACCTCTTTCTTAGTTTTTCTTAACTTACTTCTGCGACATTGAATCAAATTCATTGCTTCTGAATCGTGTAATCTCAAGTCTTTCCATCTTTTAGTTTAACTCGTTTCATTTTCTGCAGGTTTTGTGCAAAAATTCTCCAGCCAATTCTCAGCCACGTACTAGAATTGAGAACTAACAAAAAGGAATCTAACGGAGTCAAAATGCCCAGTAAGTCTTTTTCGTATTTTCCCAGTTAACCGTGACAAAGAAAGAATACAAAATTTTTGGATGGAGTCTTTAGTTACCAAATTTTTGTCAGATCATTTACCTTTTACTCTCTCAAGGTAAAGTGAAATGTGCTCAAGAGTGAATGAAGAGAGCAGCACACAGGCAGTTTGTAAAAGTTTAGTGAAAGAAGGACAAAGGATGAGAGGATTGTCTCACAATTTTGCGGTGGTGTTTACTCACCACAACATTATTACCTATATTCAAGGGGCATTGTCGTTTAGTTCTTTTCAACGGAATGGTCAGTGTTTCATTTATTTTCATTCTCAGAAGGAAGAATAAGAATGTTTAAAAAGTAGAAAGCTTGCTAGAACTGAAAATAAGGGGTGCGGAGAACTTGTTGGTGTTTGAAGAAGTTTTTGAAGAAATGGGAAATGTCATTTGGAGTGACGGGAGAGAAAAAAGGCTAAAAAAGACGAGAAAGGTCCAACAGTCTTGCTGATGATGTGTGAGTGAATGAATCACTTGGAAATAAAGGTTTGTGCCTAATCTTATCTGGCAGGAAAAAGAAAAGTGATTCTGGAAATTGCCTCCAACTTTTCCATTTCTAGGTTTTAGGAAATCCGACAAGTTTTTTTTCAGCAAACAAAGATATCCCGTTTGTACAAAGAAAGAAAAACTGCTTTTAAAGGTCTGTCTCAATCTCACGGATTGTTTGGCAGTCTAACTCCATTCTAAATAAAGAAAGCTTATTGAGTTTTTTTCAGACATTAAACTGAACCTGGTTCACATATTCACATTTATCTTTATGATACCGGCCGGCCGGCGATCCACAACTAACGAATTAAACTTGAATTTAAAGTGTTGAATGAATGCTGTTGATTGTTGCATCAAGCTTAATAAAATGTCATTAAGATGCCGACAAGTTTAACAAATTGCGATGCAAGATATTTGCGGCAACAGTCTAGTATCAACTTAGGTTGATGATTAGATACAAATCTACCTTCATTTACAAAAAAACTAACTAACCAACCCACGATCAAACTACGTAAACTTGCCCATGGCCAAATGCGGTCTCTTGAACTTTTAAAGGTCAAATCTCTCATTCCCATTTTGCTGGAACTTACTTAATTTGGTTTGGTTGGGTGGATGTGAATGATATATCTCAGTAGTGCATTTTTTCATTTCAACTTATTTCATTGTGTCTGAGTCTTCCCAGTTGGGACTCCCAACTACAAATTCCTGATGAGATTCCTTTGATTTGTTAAAGATTTCAAGTCTATGCATACATTGTAAGCCAATCTAAATTTGTTCTTTAGAAAATAATTGAATACAGTATTATGAGTTCTGCTCCTACACAAATCAACCTTGTTCATTTATTTATTCAACCATTCAGTTAATTGAAAAGGGACGAACAATATCCGTAATATGCATACGACATCAAGTTGATAAAATGGAAGTCAATTAAGAAAAACTCGCCTGCCTTAATATTCTTCATTTACTTGAAAGTTACAAATGTAAACTGTAATTCAAATTCCATCCTCCTTTTTTAGGTGAATTTGTAATTTGAATGTAGTCCTGAAAAGTGCAGAGTTGGTCCCCGTCTGCGTTTCGAGTGCATTAGATTACAACCATTGCCACTTCACTTCACTGTTGTTGGTAATTTGGTTCAGTTTTGCCGAGGCGAGGCGATCGCCCTTCCTTTTACGGACGGGAAGAGGAATTTCCATGCACTCCAGATTTACGCCTTTTTCTGAAAGTCCTAGTCCCCAAAACTTACAAAAAGAGTGATACGCTTGGCTGAACAGAAATTTGAAACCGTTTGAATGAAGTTACCAGCAACCATGAAATGAAACTCGTTGATGCTGCATTTTTGTTACATAGCTAGTTTCTGAAGTTTCACTCACACAATCCAATTCAGCCCAACGAGTCCAATTCTCAGCTTGAGAGAGATTCAATCTTGACCAAATTGTATTTTGCCAAATTGCACGACGTCCTACACCGTATGCGAATTGGTGATATAGAGTTTTTTCATTAAGCTTAAATGCTCAACTTATGCCATTACGGTTCACTACTATGATACATGCGACCAATGCAGTTTCTGGAGATTGATTTATTTTAATCCCTATTTACTTTTCAAATTTTTTTAACGCATTGCAGCAACCGTCTACACCGAAGACAATCCAATCTACAAATTCTATCCCGTGACTAAGAATGCTGTCAGAGTAAGCGTGAAAGCATCCAATGATGCCCACATCGCCCTATCTACTAAACCTGAAGATTCAACTCCATGCATCGAAATTTTCCTGGGGGTAAGAATATTACTGTGTTAAATTGGCAACAAAAATTGAAAATTACTTACTCTTAGGGCTGGGAAAATACCAAATCCGCAATTAGGTATTGTGTTATATATTTTTGAATTGTTGAGTCGAATTAATTATGTTATATTAAATTTATATTAGACACAACAATTCAAAGCCGGATGTCGCAGAAGCGGCAACGCCTTCTATTTGCTCTGCGGACGAAACTAGGAATTTTGTCGTGACCTGGAATTCAGATGGGAAAATTGACGTCTTCAGGGATGGAGAGGTCGAAAGTTTTCTGTCGTGGAAAAATAATCAACCATTTGAAATACGTTATTTTGGTTTGAGGACGGCATGGGGAGCGACAGGGGCGTGGGGGATTGACGGTAAAAACATTATCTCTCCGGGTTTTACTGACTGTTAAGCTTAGTTTTTGTTCGTAGGTACTCGAGAGCTTCATACGGAACCTAGTTTCGAATATCAGTGGTTTCCGGTACATGCGGCGCAACTAAATTTTTCCGTCCAAGCAAAGAGTGACGCTCATGTGGCTTTTACAGGTAGTCTAACAGTTTGGCAAATATAACAACCTGTATTAACAGTTTGACAATTTTTTTGCTGAACAAAGGTGGACCGGACGCTGTAAATCCCATGTACGAAGTATTCTTAGGTAATGCTACAGTTTGGCAAAGTACGGTTTGGCAAAACCGTAAATATGTAAATTTTTGTTAGGCGGCTGGGACAATACTAAGTGTGCCATACGGTACAATGGCGAAAAGCCAGACGTGGCAGTTACCGACGGATCTTTGAGCCAGGATTCATTTAAAAAATTTTGGGTGAAATTGAGCCACGCCGGCATTCAGGTAAATCCCCATTAATCATAACTGGCAGGTGTGTGATAATAATTGAATTCATGCAGAACTGTCATGAAAATAAGTGGGCTTCATATTTCGCGTGCTTTCTTATGTCATTTTATTTTCGCTAATTTTCAATATTTCTACCCGAATTCAGGTAGGCCGGGGAGGAGAAGCTGAATCATTTTTGTCATGGGCCAACCCTGAGCCAATTGTAATTTCCCATTATGGAATTCGCTCTTCTTGGGGATCCGATGCAAATTGGATACTGGATGGCGGAGGTACGTACTTATATACGTCTTTATTTAAACAATTTCAACTCTGCCAGCTTTACAATAAAACAGATGCATTCATTTTTTGTTCTCGAACCGATTACTGCCTCCACCAACCAATAAATTAGTGTTGCGGAGATTTTGCGTTTGAGGTTTCAATTTCGACCGATGTTGATGTACAAATTGTAAATTAAGAAATATTATTACGAGATTACTCGTATGTCGAACCTACGCAATATCTTTCAACTTACTAGCTTCAATTATACGAAACAATAAGCTATGAGTCATTACTGTCATAAGTTATGACAGTCTCATGGAAAGTTCATTTCATATCAGTTTTAGAGCGTGTTTTATTACTACGGTCGGCTGAATTCCAATTTCAATTCGCCAAAAATTATTCGAAGGCTGTAGTATGTAGTTGGTCTTGACTTGACATGCTGGATCATTGCGAACCAATTTCACAAAACCAGACAGCCATTTTTAACAAACGAGTATTTCAAGTCGTACTGGGGCAAAGAGTAATTCAATGAGGACGGGACACACAGGAATTTGCCAGTATTAATTTCTAGGCCAATCCGCGTATTGTATTTACTTAACGCCATCCATATTCAAAATAATTGAGTTTGTAGATCAAATGCAGAAATGCTGTGAAAACATGAGCACAATCACAGGAGTTTTGAATGATATTTAGTCGGGAAGGGTATATAGGTTAAATTTTGCATGAATAGAACGTGAGCTTTAGCCATGATCTCATGTTTCATTACGTAAACATTTTAGAATGTGAACACTCCGTCATTTCATTAACCCGGTTAATTAACAACGAACTGAAGCTGAGTAAATTCATTTCGTGATTTTGCGTCGCAGCAGTAACACTATAAAAAATGTAATTAATTCCGCCGCCTAATCGTGAGTTCTATTTATTTTGTTGATTAAGTCAAATAAATAGAATTCAGAACAACTGCATACTTTAAATTCGATCTGCAAATCATGAACAAATGACGTTGAGTTCACAATGTTCAGGGTCTGTGCAAAGGGAACCTGATTTCTAGAATGAAGCATTTTTATAATTATAAAGCACAGACTTGACCTCCCTGTATAAAATCATACTATAAGTATTATGAATTGTTGTTCATTTCACTCTCCGTGATGGAGATAGTGTCCATATTAGTCGATGATGAATCTTTGATTGTCGCAGTAGTTTTATTATCAGTAGCTGCTGTTTTGTAGTGTTAATAAGTTGCATATAATCATAACATTTTATTACCCATGAAAAAATGCTACTGTTGAGATACATATGAACCAAGTTTAAATTGTGACGATTCATTAATATTTAAATTGGCTAAACAGATATCTACATAAATACAATCCACTGTTATTCAATCTGCTATTTTTATAATTTTCTTCTGTATGTATTCACTTGACTTCACTAGCTAAGGGTTGAAATGGAGATCTGTCTATGAAAGGATGATATATTTCAATTTCAACTTACTTGAAAAATGATGGAATTAAATTAGTCACTGGAGGATGAAGACTATAAAGAATTTGAACAAAACGATTTTATGAGGCAGCATTTCCAGAATTGAGCCATCCAGGGCGTCATATGACTTTAGAATGTGAGAGATTCTTACAGGAAACTGTATAAAAAATTTTGCAGTTTTGTCTGAAATCTTGTCAAATATGCTCAGTGTCCGTGAAGGGGTTAAGTAAGAGCAGAAAAGATAGGATTAGACTGCATGGGGGAGAAGTTTTTGAGGTTGATGGGGTTGAAATACAATACAATACTCGCGTAACTACTGACTCGTACTCATGATAGCGATTGTTACAAATTTTTTATTGACATGGACGAAACAACAAAAAATTGGCTAGGTACTTTTGGCGTGGCTTTACATTTGTAACTTGCTGCTAGAGATTTCACGGTGCGTTAGGGTACTTGCTGTCAAAATATTTGTGCCTTGCGACTGCTCTGTATATTCCATCCAAATATGAGTTCAGTTTTGGAATTGTACAAACTTTAACGTAGGGTTCACAATAATTAGGGAGTAAATTAACATCACCACTCTTTTAAAGTAGTGTAATAAAGTGGAAAGGATGCAAATATCTGTATACCTACTTGCTAGACCATTTGAGACGTTTTAGATAGTTTGTAATAGCGCTTAGCGTTGGTTGGATATGGGCTCTGTTTAAAACGGATGCACGACGAAGCAATGCCATGTTATGTTCTCTGTTTAAGTAACGCTGACATTGTTGAACCACGAAATTCATATCTTTAGCCGTTTTTATGTACGTATCTGACTGCGTCATTTAGCTGTCCTGGCACAAATAATTGTATAAAATTGTAGCATCATTGTGGTTGCCGGCTCAGTCAATTGTCTGACGGGGACCGCAACACTTCTGTTGATAATCAAATATACTACATATTCTTCCATAGCATTTTGCATCGAAATATAAAAATTATCTGATTTAAATCATCGACTATTAACATGGGTGACAACGAGGAAGTGAAGATAGGTTCGTTGGCTTAGGTTTAAAGTTTTCAAGAGGTTTTGAGAGAACTAATGTTTTAGAAATTTTACAAAACGAGTTAAAAATTAAGACATTCTGTTTCCAGAGGATATCAATGACGTAATCCCCGAAGATCGCCCAAAGCGAGATGTTCCAGAGGGAGTGTCATGGGTGGAGGGGGCTGGGGGTGGAATCCCAGACGGCGCTTATGCAGGTGGAGATGATAACGGGACCCCACTTTACGTAATTCGAGCGGATCATGAAGGAGCTAAGATCCCTGGAAAACTTTTGGTTTGTGAAGGATCTCATTTTATATAGGATAAAAGTAGAAATTAAAGTCAATTCTTCATTTTCGATGAAAGTGAGCCCTTCTTTGCTTTGAAACCATGTGGGTGGATGAGAAATGAATAGGCAATTGAGTAATAAATAGGACTTTTATGCACTTAAGCTTTACAAAAATAGGGATTTATCCTAACAGTTAGGATTCCTAACTAGGAAACTAAAATTATTAGTTTTATATATTTGGGAAAGCTAATAAGGCGAAGGGACTAAACATATATTTTATGACTACTAATATAATATAGGAATATTGTTCCAGGTTGAGCACGGTGTTGCCTACGTCCCTTGGGGCGGAGCTGAGAACGCTAAGGATTCTTATGAGGTTTGTACAACTTTCTTTAGTTTTTTGCCAAATTCATGGCCATGATTTGTTCGTCCTCTCTTCCTCACAGTCTGATTTTTTGCTTCCCCTTAATGAACTTTACGCTGGCATTTTACTGGCTTCATGCTTATGTAAGCGATAACAATGAGTAAAAGTAGAAGACAAAAAGGGTCTTTCTACACCCCCTCCACATTAAATGCAAGGCTTTCGGTTTCTTTTCTTGATTCTTTTAAAACAATGGCAATATATTTGTCACTTGATAAGAATCTCGCCAATTTTCTCACTCTATTATTTTTTCCTTGCTTACTTTTAGAACAGCAAGGATATAGTAAACACATTTAGTGTGAAAACAAAAGCCTCTACATATATGCAAATAATTCTTTCTCCACAATTCTTACTCAACTCAGCAAAGTCTCCGCGATAGTATTCTTGAATCAAAAGAAATGCTTTGTTTCTGGATTATTTGCATATTATAAAAAATTAACGTACTCCATTTTTCTCCGTATTTATAGGTGTTGGTTGTTTCTTCGGATGCGGTGACTTGGGTGGACGCCAGCGGAGATGCCGTCCCAGTGAATGCCATTGAAGGAGGAAATTCTGAAGACGGAGAAACTCTTTACATTGGCCGTGTCACTCACGAAGGGGCTTTGACCGTGGGAAAATTTCACCCAAGTCACGCCAAGGTTTATATTTCCTACGGAGGAGAAGAAGTAGGCTATGAAGAATTTCAAGTTCTCGTTAAAAATTGAATGCCTGTTCTGTTTTTCTTTTCCGTTACTTAAACAGAATCTCGAAAAAGTTAATTCAAATTCTCAAAAAATATTCCTTAAAATCCATTTATATAGAAATAAATTAACGCCAAATCAAATCAAAATTAATTAAATAGGTTTTCGGATTTTAGAATGTCTGTTAACACAGTTATAATGTATGTTGTTCACATTCGGCAAATTGATTGAGCTTTATATTTTGTACTGTATTTTTGCTTTTCATTTTGTTAAAAAATTAATTAATGTTTGGGATATAATATCACCGATATAATATCACCGATATTTCTTCAATCAATCAAAAGCAACTAAATATCAAAAGAGTAGAGAATTACACAATTATAAATCACACAGGATTTGGCAATTGGTAAAGTGCATTACGTAAAAAGCTTTATGGTATACCTTAAAATGTAATTATCACGGTTAAAAGTTTTTGGGAAGCAATTAAATAAAGTTGGTTGAATTGGAATTTAAATCGGAGTGAATTTGTTTATTTTCAAACAAGTTTATTGTTCAGAGTACATGCACATTATAACGATTAGCACCATAAGAAAATACAAATAATCGTAGAGAGCAAACAAATCAAAGTGTACAGTTTAAAAATAATTTCATTTCAATCAAATGTGATAAAATTAAAGCTTTTGATTTAAAATTATTTGAGTAAATACGCATTGCATATTACAAATACTTGGTGAAGTTATTTCATGAATATGCTGGAATTATTATAATTAATTTTATGAGTGTAATCGTACATTTTTGTTTGAATTTCAAGTTGATTTTTTTCATTTAACTCTTGTGACTCTACTTTTATTACGGACAATTTCCGTAAATTCTAGCATATTATGTAGTGCGTGCACAATTTCAAAAGTGGTATCACACTTTGTTACGTTCAGAAAGTTTCGATTTGCATTTTGCTGTCGAAAGTTAACACATTAAGCCATCCAGCTTTTTCTCAAATAGTTGCATAGCCCCAATTTTCAATTTGTTGCAGCTTGTAGCACCCAATCATTAATCTTCCAATTCGGAAGTTCCAAACTATATACTATATTTATAACTACTCCTTAAAATGCATGTTATGTAATGGTTAGCGCAAGTATCTACAACCATCAATCAACTCTGAATTGTTTAAGTGACCTGCATGGAAAAATTGAAAGTTCCTCGAAAGGGTTGCATCACACACTAACGTCACCGAAGGGACTAATTTGCTCATTTATATGTCATGTCAGCAGCAATACTGTTATTTTTAGTTTCATATAAAGCTACATAATACATCCTATAACACAGCTTTGATCTTTTGTCATGAAATATTGTCGTTGAGGGAATTTTTAGTTTTGAAATTTGAATTTGACTCAATAAGAGTGCTAAATTGCATATTGTCTGTTTCTTAAAGGTCTCAAACGTTCTTAGCTATTTTTTTTAGTAAACTCTTCAGATTGTTTTCCTTTCAGAATGATTGAACATTGTAACATTATCTATTACCTACGTTAAACTTGCTAAATGTTTCATAAGGTAAGCACATTTTGAATAAATTTTATGTTATATTGTCACAATGTACCAAATTATTGTCACAACAAGTTATCAGATCCCTGATTGAGGTTTTTTTTACAATTTGAAATACCAATAGCACAGATATAACACCAAATGCACCTTCTTCGTAGTAATATTTGAATATTGAATTAGGTTCGTTCTTCATCCATTCATCATGCATAATCACTCTCATTTCATACTTTCTAGGACCATGAATTACTGTAACTAAACTTTTGAGATTCTTTGAACGAGATTTTGTGGCTTTGCGACAGAAATTGGATAACATTGAAGCCAGTTGGGGTTGTTCTAACAAATTGGTGGTTGGGTTGCTAAATTGCTAATTTCAAGAGGCAGTAATTAAAAAAGTAATGACCAAATTAGACCTGTCTATGGGTCCCCTATACCTGCACTTACCAGCCCACCATAAGATGGTGGGCTGGCTACGGATGCTCTTTGAGCCTTAGTTCGTCTCAGATCAGCTCTAATACTAGCCGTCATTATAACTCCCATAAAAAGAATGGAACAAAGAATAAGATTTGCACCCAAATCGCCAATTTTACTCTCAAACGCCAATCGAGTCACCGCCGTCAGGATAATGCCAAATACTTGTGCGGATGCATTCAATAGTCCAGAAGAAGTTCCTTCGGATTCAGGATACCTATATAAGCAACATGTTGGAAGATATGGGTTAGTCCACTGATATTTTACTTGCTCACAAAGCATATAAATTCCAAAATGCAGTGATTTGACCATACGTGATTTCTGCCGCAAATTCAAATCCTAGAATAAAAGGAATAATAAACATATATACCAATGTACAATTTTTGCTTCAAAGAGAAAAGAACTTACCCACTGGCAGGTAGCCGGTCATGAAGAATCTGTCAAGCGGAAAATTTTACGATTATGGTTTCACCACAGAATTGCATCTTTCAAACGAGTCGCCATAAATTCTTGTACTGTTTTCTTGTATACAAAATCTGGAATATTGCAAATGGAAAAGAACTTACCCAAGTGAAGCAAAAACCACATACATCCATGCAATATGGTCTGCATGTTGAAGAGAGAATGTGTACACCATCATGCCCACAAAGGATAGAAAGTAAATCACGAGCGTTGTTTCTCTGCAAAATAAAATAAAACAAATTGCATGAAAATCAAGACTGGAACTGAAATAAGAACATGAGAACTCGTGCGCATTTGAATCCAATCACTTTCTCCACTAGTGAGTGCCATTGCATAAATCAAATCACTGTCCGACAATAATGCATGTGCAAATTTACGGAGTGTGAAAATGCAAATATTTATGGCAAATGCTATCAGAGCACGAGACTTTTATTTTTACTCCGGCGCCTGTGTCAAGAGGATGACAGTACACTTCAATTCCATGGTACAAGTTAGTCCCTGTGTGAAGCTGAATAAAAATGTTATTCAACATGGAGATATCTTAATTTGCAGGAATTTGTTCTAGACTTGAATGTTTCATAAGTTGCTGAATTGGCGACTGCCCGCATTTCGTAATTAGACCAATTAGAACTGGATCAGGCACAGTTAAGAACAGTTGGATTTGCGTTTTAAAAACTTCGTGATCAAGCACCCTATTCCGTCAATAAATAATTTGCTTCTACTTGTCTTTTATGAAATTCAGACAATTTCAAATCCATTTGAGAATAGAAATACTTCAAAAGTTAATAAAAGCGGATGAAATTTATTTCCATCAAAATTTAAAATTCCGAAAAGTATCATGTTGTTTAATATCGATCTGTATAATTTGATGGATGCCACACTAGCGCAATGCAATTGCTCATGTCCAAATATGAGAACAAAACTTATTTCAATCATTTATCAACATCCGAAAGCTTGACTTACTTAAATCTTCGAGTCTTATCCAAAATAAAACCGGATACCACGGAGCCCATCATCCCAAATAGAACGATCATAAATCCAATTCTTCCCGTATCCTCATCTTTTCCCTGTGAATATTATAAAAATATTTCATCTGATTTGTACTTAATTTGGCATCTTGGCAATTTGGGAGTTCGGTATACATACATATGTCTGACATCGTGTGAATAGAAGTTCTGATGGCTTATCATATATTACATATTATCTACTGAAAATGAAGTTTTTGATAGGTATTGCACCATTGGGCACCTTGTTTGTAACAGGCAAGTGATGAACAATTCAAGTTTGAAAATCATGCTATTCAGTCGTGATATTCCTTTGGCTAATCAATCGCTTTCAGCTACAACGCGTTAATTGTTCGGTGATGTTATGTACATTACACCTGCTCAAGTATCTGGTTCAAAGTGCAACAAATTATGGAGTGCTCTGCCTACTACTTATATCCATGTCAGGAATAGGTATATTCCAACATTGTTGTAACTGAAGCAGAATGGTATTGACGGCGTTCGTAGTAAAATATGGCATCGGTTTCAATTGGGGGAGATAAATTTGGTGAAATTATTAACTTGCTTATCGCATTCATTCCAGTGACGACGCACCGAAAATTTTTAATTTCGTCATGAAACGTTGTTCTTGTACATTCACTCAGTTGGAAATATTTGTCTGTCTCTGTAAAAACCTTGACATTAACCTACACTTACACAATTATTAGTTTTCCACATTAGTATGAATAACACGGTTCTTTATTTGTAAATGAAGCAAATACAGATTAAATCTCAACTAATGTATTCTGAATTGTCTAGACCAGATGCATAAAATGGAAAAATACTGTCAACGGCCTCACAGTCAGAGATAATGCATGCCAATCACAAATCTCTTATCACCATTGCCGTTGTTGAAATAAGAAAATTGCCATCTCAGCTATAAGCTACATGCACAGACAGATAAGCCGTAATACAATGCTTATATTCTGTGGTAGATTGTATTCATACGAAAGGATGCATTCTCTCGCTCTTCTCATCCAATTTGGGATTGTTTACGGAAATAATGCAAAACTCGTATGACCATAATTTCGAAGGATACAGTTAACATCGACTCGTGCTTTGCCATGCCGCTCAGTAAACCCATTTTCACTCCGTCTTATTTGAGGAAACACATAATACAGCCAATGTCGTTCTTCACCAAACACGCTTTTTGGGCATTATGTTGTCCTCGATCTGATACTTTCTCTGTCGACCAAGCTCAACATTTTGTGCTTTCTCCAGCAACAACCACTGTGACACAGAAGAATAGCACAGTTAAAGCAGAGGTGGGATGACTACCAAACAATGTGCTTAATATGCATACCAGACCACATAGCACTACAACCAACAAAGCCACAAGAATGCAGACGGTGCAAACTTAACCGTTTCAGTAGCGCATTCTTTGAAACCTGTATTTAAAGCTGGGATATTTTAGACGAGAAAATATATGAGTAAGGAAAACTTTACTAATACGGCACGACACAAGTTTTACTTTTCAAATACAAAATTTGGGATATGCATAGGACCACAAAATTTCCAGAGACCAACCCTTTTTTCACCTTTCACCCGCATTGGGTTTGGTTTTCTGTCGTGCTTGCGTTGCATAAAATTGTAAGACTGTACCATGCGCTATGTCCTTAAACAAAAAGCTAAGGGAATCAGCAAACCTTAGAAAGAATTTTGTTGTAAACCACTTTCACTTCGAAGGCCTTTCGCATATGCCAAAAAATGTGGTACGATTCTAAAACCCGTTTTGTCCTTAACAAATTCATATTTTGATGCATTTTCCTGTCAAAAATCATTGCTGCGATACATCATTCGTTCGTGTTTTATGGTCAAACAAATGCAATTGGCAAAGGAAACATTGTTCCATATGGAAATTGCTTCATTTTTCACATTTACTTGTCTCGTTTGTACTTTGAAACAAATGCATTATTTTATTATTATATCTTCTTACGTGGAGGAAGCAACAGTCAACTTAGAAAAACTTACCGGGTGGTATTTCAGAATGAAGGAGCTGAGTAAGGTCGAAATCGCATAAAACACCCTAAAAAGTAATTTTTAGTACCCAATTAAGTTTACAATTAGAATAAAATGCGTACCCAACCTGTTGAAAAACGAATTTAAAATTAGTTGCAATTCAAGTTCTATTTACAAATGCTAATATTTTGGCAACTCACGTTCATTCCATAGCTCGTGAGCAGCAGAAGATATCCTTTGTTGGTGAATAGCCGTTTTATGGAATTTACATAAGGTTCCTTGTCCGCCGTCAGTAATGCCAGTTGGGACAAACTGGGCGGGGTAGGGGGCTTGTCTCTGAAAACTATCAAAGAAAGTTTTTAATGCATCGTAAAAGTCGTGTCACAGCCTGATGTGTATGCAGGTGCCATAATATAAATATTATTTGATTTAACAGAGCTTCACTTGCAATTAAAGCTAGTTATTTCTAAAAACAAAACTAGGAACATTTACATTCTAAAGCGGAAACAATGATGTCACATAACTTACGGAAAACGACGGCGATGGATAACACCGTTGTAATGCATCCAGTTCCTATTTGTAAAATTTAATGTTTAAAAATTAAGTAAAGCATTGTAATCGTATTTCATTTTGCTTCATACCTAAAAACATGACTTGAAAGTCATGAGCCATTTCCTCCTGAGTTCCATTTTTTACAAACATTGGAGGCAGGACAAATCCAGCAGCTACTCCAAGCTGTCAACAAAAAAGGAATTAAAGCCATCGTTCTTCCACAGTGACAGGCATCGTTTCTTATTCTCGAGTTAACGCCACCACGGACTTGCATATCGATTAAGAGTATAATTACTTTCTCCAACTTCTTATACTAGAAAATTATACCCTATTGAGTTGACTAATGGTGATAATTTAAGGGTAGGAGATGAAAAAATTAACTCTGAGAGCGAATGAATGGAAATGTGATAATGTCTGCTGCCATGTCCCAAAGAGGACCACCAACTAACTGAACCATCCACTTTATTCTCTTTTATTATTAAATAGTCCTTGAGATCTGACTTGAGACCAGTCAAGCTTTAGCCAAACCAATTCAATTGTCTTGTGACAGTAACGTCCATCCTCTTCTAGGCCAAAATCCAGCTAATTTATTATGTTCTGAATAAATCTGGCCAACCTTTCCGTACCAAGTGACATGAAATAGAATAAGAGAAAGTAGTGATTCCATTGGCCCTGTTCAACAATGATCCACAATAATGTACACTCCACTCAGTGTGGAACACCTAAGATCGTAAAACTCCTCCTTTTCCAGGTCAAATTCTAAATGTGCTGGAAGTTTAAATTGTAATTCAACCAAAGTCTATGCTGGCTGGCAAGTGATTACTGATAAGTTATTGCAATCCAATAAATGAATAGGAAATTCGAGACACAGACAGACCAGTTCAGTTAGAGTTAGATAGCATTTGCAAATATAAAGTTATAAACCCGGGCTGCGAGCATTCCTTCCTAGATTACCTAGACATAATTATTAGCTAAAACAAACCCACACTGCTCTAATAGGATCCATTCAATGCAAATGCAAAGCGTTAAATAAATTTGTGAAAGGATATCGTCTCAGGACATTGAAAACATAAGGATCGAATTCACAGCAGAATACAAATGAGAAGGTACGGAATAGTGCCTGGGCTTTTTAGTCTGACAGTCAGGCTTTTACTGAACAGAAAAGCGGTATGAATTTGGCAAATATTATAGTAATATCATAGGGTGACGAAGGTGATCTCAATAGTACTGCTATACAGTATGTAATTCTAGCTCAAGATAATAACTGTATCCCAGTTGGTGTGACAATAATCACGACCGGATTTGTGAAAAAAATCTATTCGTTTCTAAAATTCATGAGATCCCTTCCATTCGTTTAGACTGTGTTGCATTGCGTCCATTTCGAATTGAGATTAGTTCCGGTGGATAAAATTAAATGTACGATTCAATGTGATAAACTCTATCTAGCCCAAACAAAGTCCTATACCTGATTTCCAAAAACGCCGATGGCCGTAGCACTGCTGACTTGATCAGGTCCAAACCAAACGGCAGCCAAAAGGGGAGGAATTCCTGAAATTGCATTACAAAATGTACTCTGAGCATTGGCGATCGACTTCAATGGTGCTAACTTATGGCACAAAAGACTTAATTTCACTTAATTATAAGGATTACAAATGGAGTGCTGAATAACATTCAAACTCTTCAAAGAACTTAAAAAAGTTAAATCAAGAAAGATAGAAATTAAATATGAATGCCTTTTAAAATGCCACATTCGGTGGTCAAATGATGGATACATCAAAAATTAATTTTCACTAAAAATCCAAACAGAAATAGATTAAAATTAAACGTTACTGGGATGCATTCATACTTACCCAAAATGAAAATTTGTGACACGGCCACAACGGTTTGTCCAATGAAAGCAACAGGGAATAAATTGGGCGAAGCGGAGAATACTTTGATCCAGGATCCAATACATGTTCCAAACGATCCGATTAAAACCGCTTTCCTCAGGCCCTGTACAGCGTTAGATATAATTCACAAATGAAAAATTGAAATAAAATTGTTTCTAGAATTTCATGCAGAAATTGAAAAAATGGGTATCATTATATAATGAACGAAAAATGCATGTTGTGTATGATAAAGTGTATAACCAAAAAAAGCTCATGTAATTTCCGTAACAAAAGGGAAGTAAAGAAAGTAATTCGAAATTTGACGTATGTGATGCAGACATTTTTAAAAACATTAAAAATATCATTCAAAGAAAATGATAAGGACAAAACAGTAGATAAGCATAGTGGGTTTTAGATGACTTGGCTAAAAACTTCATTTTGATATCATGTTGGGCTAAAGCTGTGTTTATAGACCGGTGGATTTGTAGGATAAGAAGGCAATTCAGAGGTTGGGTATATATGTATAGTTGGGTATATAACGAACTAAAATTGACAGACGTGGAAAACTGGATCACAGTCAAACTTAGGTATAATGTTCGTGACCTACTGATGAAAAGGCAATTGCCGACGGGGTTTATTCCAGGGCACCGACGCAAAGCTTGGCGTTCGAAAATGTCCAAAGCCAGTTTGTAATACATTACAAGAAACTAACAAAGTTACCAACAATTGAACTAAATGCTCAAGAATTTGACTATGTCACAAACATTTAAGTAATTTTTACCTATATACAATGATCCAGGACATTTGCAACAGGAGTATAAAGATTACGCGGAGGGCAGGGTTCCCATTGTAACTACTATATGCAACTTTGCTTATTATGACAAGTTTTAATTTGCACCCCTGGCTAACAATGGGATTAAAATAAATGGAACACTGGAAAGGAAATGACTTACATATTTGTCCAGGAAGTACCTGGAAAACATGTATATGAAGGTAAATATATGTTGGTAATTATAAAAACAAAAAAAAATTGTTTTTATTACATTGCTGGGAAGATGAGGGGTATGTAAGTAATCATATAAATCATGGAAGTCATATCCACCACGCCTTCAGTAATCCCGTAGAATTGCCCCACCAAGCCATTGATTATAGCGAACTGAATCCACTGTAAAAACGACAAAAAAATGTTCTTTTATTAATACTCATTAATTATAAAACTTTTTCAATGCAAACAATTCTAAACACGAAATAAGCATTCACTTTATTTTTTGAAACCAACCTGGAATGCATTGGACATGCTGTAAACTACGAACAAGATCAGCACCACCCACCGGAACTTGTACACTTGACATTCAGGCTGAACAGTGTCCACATTTTCCCCACTCAAGGGAACCGTGCACTTATTCCCTCCATCCCCATTAAGATCCGGTGAAATGATCACAGTCTTCTCTGGACTCGTGGGTAAAGACATTTTTACATAAAATTGTAGCAGAACTTTACACTTTCAAAAACCCGCAGACTTGCGACGTAACAAATTAGTTAAAATAACACGCTCACTATTCGATACTTAATTATTGTTTTGCTTTTGTGCAAAATATTTGGCACGCTTGCATCAACAAAGGTTTGAGTTGAGGTCAGTTATTCACTGTAATCCAATGCTAAATGTTCTTGCAGAAGCCATTCATTCACTGATGGGTTAGCTTTTTAGTTCCTGTGAGTTTGAGATCCAAGCATGAATCCAATTGATTGAGATGGATGGATGCAACTAGTGAGTCTGGATGGATAAATTTTTAGGATGAGGATCGGATGATAGGAGTACCATGCAATTTGGATTAACAACAATCGTCCAATCTTAAGTGTGGTATGAATGTAATATGAGAGAAGAGGGAATACCGACACCATTCACTCTGATACTGCATTATTAACGGAGGCAGAGAGTCAGACTAACCATTGTACTTATCAATCACTTTATTTTATTTCACTCACAAATCACAATCACAAACGATGTGCTACCGAATATAGCAGAGTCGTCAAATTCCATCTCATGGAATATATTCTCCAGTTAAACATTAGCCACTAACTAGCTCTCAATGCAATCCTTCATTGCATGAATTCGGCAGATTGCGATTGCATGAATGGATGTTTTATAATTCGAGCTCTTTGCATATAATAAGCTCAAATATCTGTTATATAGTCAAGTACCGTTACAAAGTTATATGCTGCCGGTTAAGTGTTTAGGAGAAAGATCAAAAACCAACCCCAACTTATTGTTAGTGTACCCCTAAGCATTACTAGGATGACGAAAATGACAATAAAATTTGTTGCACTCGTTCATGTTCATCGGATCCATTCATCAACTAAACAAGACTGTCAGTGAACTGACATAGTCATAAAATGACTGGTTGCATTTAACTAGCATTTGCTATACACATATCTGTACTGTCTCGAATTTTAAGTGTAATTGTGTAGACAATTCAGTCCATTTCGACCGCTTTACATTTTAATAGGATTCATTATCTCATCACATTACTTGGTTTCATTTAAATTCCTTGGCTTTATTGTCAGATCAAGGCACACGCTAATTTATCCACACAAGACGGGATTGTATAGTGTTTACTGGTCAGAGTTTGTAGACCCGAGAGATCACAGATTTTTGATAATATCACGTCACTAAATTCACACTTGGCTTAAATTTTCGCAAGACTGGTATTCCTTCGTTGATTTAATCATATACTTGTCACATCGAATTTAAAATGAAGACAGTGATTTTAATTTTTAAGTGGAGTTGGATATGGCTTCCACAGACGGGTGGCCAAAGTTTTATTCTGAGATCAACCTTATTACGAATGAGTATTTAAATTATCCAGAACAAAAAGTTTTCAGTACTTTTAAAGGAGATCTTTGTTTTATTAATGAGATCACAGATCCAATGTCACAAACCAAACTTCAGGAAAATTTATTCAACTCAAATTTCTTTGGACAATTTTGAGTGAATGCGTCTGCAATAAATTCTTGGCTTAGTTGAATGGAAGTACCCACCGAGATTTGTTCGTTATTCTACTTTCATAACGACAGATTCAAATTTCCTCAAACTTTATTTCCACTTAAAAGTTAGGATGAGCTTAACTAGTAATTGGTTTCAATTCTAAGTTTAATGGCACAATGTACAGGATTTTTTGAATTTTGACACCAGTAAACTTTTAAGGGTTCAAGTACGGTTTACGGACATAAAACTTTCTCGCATTGGTCGTTTTATTGTCGTTCGTCAGCCAATTTTATTCCCAAGGAATCTTTCTTCCGAAAATTCTTAGAGATTGATGAGGAATGAAAATTTTTCAAAAAGCTTTATGGAAAGTTTTTTGTAGGTTATTACGCACTTGCGTTCAGCTCTGCAAGTTACTGCGTACTGAAGAGGTATTTGTGATGCAAATTTGCGTTTTGATTGGTTATCTGTATCTGCAATAACAAAATTTGTGGAAAAATAATTGATTATTTATATTTGTAACCGAATGATTATATAATTTAATCGTACAAAATGCAGATTACTTATTTGAATATCCGGGAATGTTTATATTAACATTAAAGTGAAATAGTAACACGAGGCGATTTAACTGGTTTGAATTTTAAAACTTGTATTAAATTTTGCCTCAACACTACGCAGAATGGAACATATTTATGTTTTCTGATCAATATGTGATAAACGAGCTTCCTGACAGCCTTAAAGAGAATTACAACAAGTCTGAAAAAGTTTCCAATGTGTATATGTATTAACAGCAATTCCCCTGCCTAAAAATGATTGCTTATTAAGCGCATCTTCATAATTCACTAAGTGGAAAAGCGTGTCTTCAATTGTCTTACCACAGGCTATAATATGCGGTAAACTAGGTTTTAACGAAGCTGGTGTAAGCAGGAAACATAAAGTTTCACTGTATCAACTTTCCCTTTTGGAGTTTGCCTATGAACAAACAACGCTTCACTCTAATATTGTATTACGCCAATAACATTACGAGTAAACCAAGCTAGATAGAGACGAACACGTGGAGTAAACCAGATGGCAAAAAATAATGGAGATATTGGCACAAGAATTCTGCTAATTCAGGCAATCCGAGCCAGTCAGGTTGTCGCTTTCCGGTTTCTTTTTTTCAATATTTACGTAGCACATAATCAGAGTCAACTCGGGAATTGTTAAATTTATGTCCACTTACTTTTTCAATCAAATCCAGTCAATAGACAACTGACTTCTCCTTTCTGTTAATTGAATTTCCTGAGGAGAAAGTTGGCAGTCCTTTTCCTTGTCTCCCACCGGTAAAATTATTTCACTTACTGGATTCCTGCTCAGTTTCAAGGGACTATTTTTTAATGAAACAAATGGCACACTTGTTTCGAACAATTTGTTCTGTTATTCCCTTATCACTTTAACGAACATTAATTAATTTACTTCTGACGGCAATTGAAATTCTCGGTTGAACTGTGAGTGAAATTAACTTTTTCTGGTATAATTTCGGAACCGTCGAAACTTAACAGCTCTGTTTTCGGTCACGAGTGTAGAAGCAGTTTAATTGAATTTCTTGGCACTTTTAATGTAATAGCAGTAGATTAAAGGAAAGCTTACTGCGGGATTAATTGAAGCCGAGGGAGCAGTCGGAAGATAAGAGGATTAAAATTCGTCTTTTAAGCAAAAGTGTTCCTTCCGTTCTCACTCACGTCACAATATTCACCACTTCAACTTAATTCGGTGTCTCACAATTATTGGTAGTCTTGTGTTTTGTTGACTCGATTTGGTTTTGCATGCGGGTGGGATTTTGACGAAAAAAATGTGCTTCGGGCCTGCTTATTTGCTTTTCACAATGAGGCAAACAATATTGTAATTGTAATGGTACCAGAAAATAATTGAATGGAGCTATGGGGTTTATTCAACAATTTTTTGAACGGAAAAGACAAAGTGCATGAGTGCTCGTGCAAAATAAAATGTGCGAATCTATGAGAAATGCGGATGTGCTGGTGCAGTGAGAGGAATAAATAGGAACGCGTGGAAACGTGCTCAGGGGTCAGAGTCCGAAGTAGAAGTGGCAGAATTCGGAGATGCAGTTCGGGTTTTATTCCATTCCTCCGAAAATCCTTTACCAGCATCCAGCTCAGCTTCCATCAAAGTATCTTTGTTGCCTTGTTTGAGTCATCTCAGACTCTGCTCTACCAGTCTCTGAATGTTTGAGACACATTTGGCAAACACAAGTTTGCGACTCTAAAATACTGAGTAAATTCGCAGTATTCCTTTTCCCTTGCCGGAGGTAGAACAGCAACAACTTGAAGCACTTCAATGAAAAGCCATGTATGCAATGTTTTTTTGAAAACTTCAATTCCGAATACATTTCTTCATTATGAATTTTGTCCCCGAGCTAGCTGAATTTGACATTAGATCAGATGACTGAGATGAATAGACAAAATGAGGAAAAGCTTCCATCCGGGAGGAAATAAAAAGATGTCTTCGTCCATGCAGCGTGATTGATTCTTGAGTCAGTCTCAGGCGGATCAGAAACTATTCAAGACTCACTGGTGCGGCACATATGGGGCGACGGAAGTGTATCATGTCACATTTCACCACAAGTACAATATTCCTGGCCTTGATTAGAAAATAAAGTACCAAAGTTCAGGGAATTCCTCTGTCATTTGCATTGTTTTATAAAACTTTGTTTGAGTCAGTCTCACCGGCTGTTTTGCTTTCACTGTCCACTATGCCTAAGTCCCAATGGAGTATAATATTGTCTTTTGTTCATGCAACATCAGCATTTTCCTGTCTTATCTACCTCATGCAATGCAGATTGGGAATGGCACAAAACTGTTTGGGAGCAAATGAAATGAAAAACTGTGTTTGTGGTATCTAACTGGCGTCGGAGACTCCGAGTATTCGTTTCGGACTTATCGATTTCCTAATGGCGGTAATAAAGTCAGTTAGAAGGGCCGACAGAACGGAAGGAATCCTTGGAGAAACACAATTAACTTCCTTCCATTTCAGTCCAAGTGCTCCAACAGATTTAATCAATCTCTTTCATCGTCTTCTCTGATTCGTAAGTTTTTACACTGGTCTAAAAATGTACTTAAAATATTGTCACCCGTCTTGGCGTCTCCCTTTGAGCGTATAAAGTCAAGAGAAAGTGGTACATATTTTTTTAAATAATAAATGTCCCGGATGACTTCTTATTAATGAATACACGTAGAGATTTTCACTCGACACAGAATGTGATGGTCAAGTCGTTTAGGGAATTTTGAGATCACTTTGCCTTAACTGTTGATGAAATTCGATAACTTCATCGTACAATTTATAAATGAAAATGTTAAGGATGCTAAGGACTATGGCTTCTAATAATTGATTGAATTCGTACAATTTTATTCCTATGATTTATATATAGGTATGTAAATCCCTAGCATAACCAAATTAACTCCAGAATACAAGCATGTATACAAATTATAAATGCATGCAATTGTGCCCTAGCTTTCTGTGCTCAGCTCAAACTAAACCATAGGATGATAAAAAAATGTATCTGGCTTATTATAAAAAGCTGTTTGGATTGTGGGCTTAAAGAAAAACATATGATTCCAACTTGTTTGCAGTTCACGTTTATCTATATATACAACCGCATAATGCCTCCTAAATTATTATATGACTTGCGTCAAAATAATACTTCTAATTTTTTATTTAGTCGGTTTTTACTGTGATTCAGTTGGAGCATACTGTGACAACGAGTGACTTGTCCAGTGCTTGAAGAAGTGCATATTTACACTGATCAAAACTAGTCAGGTAACAAAGCTTTATTTCAGACTAATTCATAAGCCAAATGAAAAAAAATTAAATGACGGCACTAGCAAATTTTGTAATTCAGAGACCATGAAATTGTTCACATTTTACATGACCTCCTAGTAAGCGGAAAAGAAAGATTTCTCCCGCATGACATATTTTATGAAGGATATCCGTTTAGAGACATTGCATGCCCTACTGGTAGTATTTTTGACCTGACCTTGTCCTCTGAACTCCTTCCACGGACATCTTTACAACTTTGTGTAATACTTTTTTCATGTATCTTTTTATTTATGTCGTGTTCTCTTATCATATCTTGGATAAAAGATAAAATATTGCTTTGCGGCGTCCTCCAAGACGAAATTATGTTGTTATATATTTGGACCATCTATTTATACGACTCACCGTATTACTATCACTATCTTTTCATCTATTAGCCTACCGAAAAGACCCTTGAAAGCAAAGTCCTCTTTTTACGTCATTCTTCCAAACATTCAATTCCACAACTAAAACTGTGTTTGGTTGGTACTTTGGACCCTGTCCAATGTTTTTTGCTGCCTTTTCCCCGAAGTCAAAGATTCCGTACCCATTTTCATTATGAGGTTGATATGCAAGTACAAAGTCTGATCTGGGTGTATACGAGTATCTATGAGTAAATCCCTAGACGGTTGAGCGTACTCATTGTCAGTGTCCGGAGATGAAAGAAAAAGTAAGACTTGTAAAGAAAGGGCTTTCACCATCCAAAGATTGTCATCTGAAAGATCCATACAAGGCAATTGTTTTATTAAAAGTGTATAAATAACAAAGGGCCCGACTTTAACAACTCTTTCAAGAAGGAGAAAGTCACAAATTCAGTCAAGGAGTAGTGTTGATTCTAAAACTCTCTGTTGGAGTCTTCCGTGACGACGTTGCTGACATTTTCCTTTTACACCAAGTCTTCGGAATAACATACATAAAGTTGTCATAAAGTACTAAGATTTTTTTTCGGCGAGATGTATGTTTAGAACCCCTGCTCATTGCCGAACGAAAATTATACACTTGGTAAAAGAGATAAATCAAATGATAAATAAATGCCATAAGCTTATTGCCGTTTCTTTTTATCTGCGCGTGTAAAATGGCAGGGAGACTTGTGATTTATTTGGCCATTAGAAAAACAACTAAAAATGACAAAATCAAAGACAACTCACAAGCCAAAAGACCCCAAACGCTAGCCAGATATCTGGGTTACAGCGAAAATGGTACTAATAATGCTAAACTAAAAATCTTATTTTTTCAGTTCGCTGTAGCAGAAGATCTGATAGACTGGGAGGGAACGGGGAGGCATGGAGTCCTTCCGTCGGATCATTAAACGTCGTCCAGACCAACTAAATGGCTTCATTATGGTGGTGAGTTGAAATGTGTGACTTGTTAACTAACTGGTGACGAGAGAGAAAATGGAGGCATCAGCACCCTTGGGACTTAGTTTATGTCTTCTGCACTTTGTCCAGTCCATCCAGTGCCTCGTTTCATCCGGTTGTGGATATTTTGAGTTTCTTTCCTCTATTCAACTTTCTCCTTCTGCTTTCTCCGAGCCCGGATCTTTCCCGTATCACATCACAGCGTCTCATTCACGGGCAAATTTCTCTTATACAAAGACATTTATTATCGCTATTTCCTTTTCTTTGTAGAAACACACATTGTCACTGTCTCGTTGTGAGAGGATTCACTCGGGAAATAAGTTTTAACTGAGAGACTGAGATTCTGATTCTGACTGTTTCGAGTGACCCTGTAATTTACCTTGCATAATGTTTGGACGATATATTATGACCTTTACTAGTGAAAAAAATAACAATGTTTCATGGACTATTAACTATTAATAGAGTTGCAACTGCTGCACTCCAATTTCTGCACGATGCTCAGCACACTACAGGACAAAAATATTTTTTCATTTTTTTCAGTTCATCAGAGCATGGAAAACCGGGGAGCTGGCGATGCGTGGAAATGGACGAAGGGGTGCCACAACCAAAATTATGCCAGTTGCCATCTCCTACCGACCCCCTCCAATGTCTGGAAGTGCCACTGCCTTTCTCCTCAGTGCCATTAGTCTATTTCCTGTGGTCCATGCTTGGTCTCCTTGGAAGAAGAAGCAAACTGACGGAGAAGAGGAGGACGGGGACAAAATACTTTCATCTCGTCGGACCAACAGTTTCCCTTCCTCCCTTCGATTAGTGGACAAGAAGGACAAAGAGTTGAAAAAGGATATTGCCAAAGCGGATGAGTTGTTTGAAACTGGAAACACTGCAAATTACGAGGACGCCTCCAAAATCCTTAGGCTCCATTTGGTATAGAAATTAGGGCCATGAAAAATGATGCAATGTTGAAGATTTGGGTTGACAGGGATTGTATTAGGATTAAGCGGATCTGGTTTACTTTTAGGAAAAACGAGAGCCGGAAGTGTTGTGGCGTTTGGGTCGATTAACTTTTGAGAAATCGAAGCTTGCTGAAACTACGGAGGAAAAACGACGCCGTATAGAAGAAGCTTATGATTTAGTGTTCAAAGCAGTGACCATTGATGAGAAAAATTTCGCAGCCCATAAGTGGATGGCCATCCTAATCAATGAGTTAAGTACATTTAAAGGGATCAAGGACCAATTGTTGGAATCTGTTAATGTCAGGAGGCACATGCTTGTAAGAATTTCTCTCTGAAATTGTAAAGATATCTATATTATTTCTTAGTTTTCAAAATTATACATTTATTTGCAGAGAGCCATTGAATTAAATCCTGATGACGCCACCAGCATCTATCTTTTAGGTTACTGGTGTTATTCTGTAGCAGATATTCCTTGGTATCAAAGGAAAATCGCGGCCACACTATTTGCAAAACCTCCAGAATGCTCGTTTGAAGAAGCTTATAAGCATTTTTTAAAAGCAGAATACACAACCCCGGGTTTTTATAGGTAAGTATTTTATGGGCAAGGATTAATTAAGAGTAGTTGGAATTATGATTTCTGTAAATTCATTAAACTTTGGATTGATAGCATGAATCTTTTGATGTTGGCAAAGTGTTGCATAAAAACGGGCGACATGGATAACGCGGAACAAGTTAGTATCATGCAATTAAGTAATTTAGCATAACCGTTTGGTAATACAATACAAATTTTATAGTATCTGTATCAGCTCAAAAAGTTTAAAGTCAAAACTCAAGATGATTTTGTGGTACGGTTTAAGTATATATTAAATTAAAACTTTGTAGTGATTAAAAGTTGGATTTCAAATGTAATTTCAGGCAAAAAAAGAAGCGAAGCAACTTCGAGAAAAGCTATTCAATGCTAGCAAATACGGTAAACCCTCAGAAGACGAAGCAGATCAAGCAAAAGCCTAATAACGATGCAACTGAATGACTGAGAGTAATACAGCATGTCACAACAACGTATACTTAATAAAAATTTAAAATATTTTATTACGAATACTGCTACTTCGTTCGTTCGATATTAATATGATCTATGCCTTAATTATTTTTCCTATGAATACGGTTCATATTCTAAGAAACGGATATCTAGCAAAATGAGATGGTCAAATACACATACAATAAAAAGTAATATGTAAAAAATACATTTCAGTCATTTGTTATAAACCTAACCGCTCTACTACATGATTAATGATCAAGAATATGACCTATATTAAGCATCTAACTGAACTACAAATAGCATAATAATACGAGTATCTTCGAAGTAATTAATTATTATTTTAGCGACCGATGTGCAGAAAGTTTTTAATTATCCAACTGGCTGAAACACGAGAAACCTGGACCTGTTGGAACAGACATGAAGAAATTAAAATTTGTAGCACTAATCGGAAAACTTAATCCACAATAAGTTGACTTACTCGTACTAGTTTCATTCACATTTAAAACCACAAGGAGGAGAAGTCCGTCCAAGGAGTTACATTATCTCTCGTAATTTCAACCCGTTCTCACAAGCAGAAAGCGAAGTAAAGAACACTGTCAATGTCTAATCACAAACTAAATCCTTAATTTTACAAGCCATGCTACCGCTTCGGCTCAGTAGAATATCGTGATCGTGGAATAATAAAATGTAGAAAGTGACAAAGAGATGGAAAAATACAAAGATGTGAATTAGTCCCTTTACTTTAGATAACTTTCTTTCTGAAACTGTTCAATAACTAAAGATAGATAGTCCGTGGTTGGATCAACTGTAACAATTTCCTCCTCTGGCATATCAAATCTAAATGGCCGAGGTTTTTCAACCGGTCTAGATCTGTTACTAGCAAATGTTAAGGTAGAACTTCGGGAGCGGGACTGAGGCAAAGGCTTCTGTTGAGGATATTGTTGACTATTCCTACTCGTTGTTGTATGGTACACTTGTCCTTGAATAGTTCTAGAATTTGCCGTGCTAGTAGGCAAATATCTTAAATTATTGTTGCCCGAGTGTCCATTTGGAGTGGAACTCGTTCGCTTTTTGTGTGGTACTGTACGTATCAAACTTGAGGCTGATTCGCAATTAGTATGCGGTCTTTTCCGGGCTCTGGAATGATTTGTTGTATGCTGCGAAGTGATAGGAACTGACGGTGTATATTGTTGTTGTAATTCTAGTCCAGCATTTGTATTGAGTACTTGGACAACTTGATGGTCACCATTTTCATTCACAATTATTTGTTCGCCGCACGTACTCCCATCAACAGCAACACTAGAACCCTGTAATGAGGACGCTGGAATCAGATAGCTATTGCCATCAGATAATTGAACCATGACGTATTGTTCACTGTTATTGGTCCCAGGAGAATTTGAAGCTTCTACAAAATCCAAGACTTCAGGATGAGAGTCATTCTGTATTGAATTTTCCTCTTCTTCAGTGTCAAGAAACAAGTCACTGTCGTGATCAATACTTTGGACAGCAGTAATAATTTCATCATCAACGTCATCACATTGGAGATTCGATGATTCAACTTCTTCACATTCTGTTGCCCCTTGCATATCTTCTTCATAACATTCTTCGTCATTTTCTTCCACAATACAAGATTCTACTTCCTGATCTTCCCCTCCACCTCCGTCGTCATCCGGTGGTTGTGAATGCATACTTACAATTTCATTGTCCCTTATTACCATAATGTAATTGCCAGAATCCGTTTGTATAGATGCATGCATTAACTGGTCAGGATTTTGTAAAGGAGAAATTTCTGACGGCTGAATCAACTGATGGAATTCATCCGTTATGTAAATCTGATGATCATCAACCGGTCTATCATCTTCTTCTAACTCTTCCGATATCGAAGTTGAAGGCACCAAGGAATCAAAATGACCAAAATGCCCATTGCGGTTTTCGGGAGGATGTGGAAATGTAACACCATTTTGATCAAGCCCACAGGGTGAAATCCCCTGTCTGAAAACAGTAGTTCGAAAAGTGTTACTTCGACGTGTGGGAGTGGGACGTAGGGGAGCCTTTGAGAAGTTCTTGGAGCCTCCACGAATGATATTTGGTTTCCTGTGATCTTCTTGAGCAGCGAAAATCAATCCCATCTGTCCTTCCGTGTATCGCATCGCCATAATTGTTATCGTTGACCCCCTGCATTATAGTATGCACGAGTATTAAAAAACACGCTCCGCGTCTTCACACGTATTGAATTATTTTATGAAACATTAAATACTTCAAACAAACCTTTAACTTGATTTTGATGACGTGTCCAAGAATTTATTCAAACAATGGTTAGAGTTAGAGGTGACACGATGCTGGTTCTGCTCCCTCAACGTTTACTTGCTTTATCGACCTTCCTACAACATAAAGAAATACAAATCAGCCAACCCTTATCTTTACAAATGTGACGAATAAATCCAAATCTCAAACATATTAAAACACAAACGTATTTTGACCGGATGAAGCAATCATTCCTGATTAGATCAACCCCAAAGAATGACAAAACACGACAAATGATTAGAGTAGTCAACTTACCTCACTAATTGCAACAAAATAGCTCAAAAATAGACGAATCTGCTCCACTTTCACATTTTCTGGGGAAAGTAATTTCACTGCAAAAGTTGAACAAGGAACACGAGACGGTGTGTTTGGGAGAAAGCAAAATACGCGGCTGAGGATATCATTTCTGCCCCAGCTAACCACCGCCAAAGAAATTGCAACAATCGCAATCAAGGAGTCAACAATTTGCAAAAAAGACATTGTTGCAAAAAACACTGAAGAACGTGTTACACGTTGTTAACAGCGTCGGCGAAACTTCCAAGAGTAAAACTTCCGGTCCAAGTTTGAGAGGCAAGGGAGTTGGGATTTGGTCTGTTTCTGAGTTCCGGAGAATTGCTGAAATTACAAAGGAATGATTGAATTGCATGTGTTGTGCAATAAAATAATGATTGATTGTTAACCTTTGAACAATTTGGGGGAGAATTCACTAACTTATAACTTGCTGAATGTCATCAGCAGCTAGATTAGATCCACCGTTTACTCTTCTGGGGGAAAGTTAGCAGGTAATTGCAAAACTACACAAATTAGAAACTCGGATGTCCAATTTTCCTTGATACTCACCATTGTTTTGTAATCTTTTTTTGTAACAGGCCACAAAACCTATGTCTTTACTGCATCATTGGATACGACATTATGGGAAATCTCAAAAACATTATCAAACCAGTGTTCGACATTTTCGGCAAAGTCATTTAAGATGGGCGAGGACACACTACCAAATTCTAGGTCTTCCGAGTGGCGCGTCCCAAGCGGATATTAAACAAAAATATTACCAACTTTCCATGCAACATCATCCAGATAAGGACGATGGCAGCGAGGAAAAGTTTAGGGAAATCACGACAGCTTACGAAGTCCTAGGAAATCCACGCCTAAGACGATTATACGACCGAGGCCTTTTATCCGATGAGCAGCCTGATGCATCTATTCATTACCCAACAGAGTCTGGTGGAGGTTCTTCAGGTTATAGTGATGAGGACAGGGAAAAGATTAAGGCATCCGTGAAAACATTTGATAAATGGGCGGAAGATCATGTAAGCGAAGCATTTCATAGGACCCGACATCAACGAGAGGCCCTTAGGATGAAACAAGGTGCTAAAATTCATGCAGATTCATCCACAACGGACAGTAAAGTCTTGATAATAGCACTTGTAGTATGCATAGTAGTATTTTCATTGCTACCTCAATTTAATCAGAAGGAAAAAAGTAGTGATGACAAAAAGAAAAAATCGTGATGATAGTGAAACTAGTCAGTAAATTAAGTCAATAATTGCAATAAATAATATAATCAAAAGAAGAGACAATTATATAATCACATATTATTTATTGGTACCTGATATGAATATATTTAATTATTCAGCTTAATAAATCAATATAACGTAGCTGTGTTACTTAAGTAAGGACTCATAATTAAGAGTAATGGCAGGTTTTCTGTAAACGTGATTGGTGTGCGATTTAAGAATAATTCTAATGACCAGTTCAAAATTTCAAAGTTTTCTCCGGAATAGTCAATTTATAGTTCCCATATCGGGTAGAGAGGCAGAGCATGTTATTGTAATCTGAAAATTTGGTTGAATTTTACACAATAGTTTCCTACTAGATAGGATAAGTCATAGTGAACCCTATACCATATTATTGTTCATTTATTGGTTCAATATTACTGATACAAATACATTTTTACAATCAACTAGCACTTTGTTATGCAACTGAAGGCTAAAAGTATCAAAAATGTTTTTTGAAAAACCTCTGCATGCACATCCCAAGTCAGAAAACTCAATTAAATAGTAAAAGAGACGAGACAGTCAAATGTAACGAAAGGATAAAAAGTCTTCATAAAATATTAACGTGACTCATAAACTCAGATCAGTCTTCAAGTTCCTGGCATTTGTTTTTTTAGTGT